>JAAEAF010014627.1:0-90064 GCA_011037195.1 Triatoma infestans | reverse complement strand
GTTATTGGAAAATAAGTTTGTTTATGAAGCTTACATTGAATTTGCGTACGCGGCATTATCTAGAAGGATTAACAATAGTTGGGTATAGTAGGCGGTGTGAACGTCGGTTGATTGTTTTTATTTATTGTTGTGCATGTTGTATGAATGCGATAAGGTTAGGGTTTAGGATTAGTATACTCGTATAATAGTACTCAGTTTATTAGGTTAGTTTAATTGAGGCTGCCCTGGAATATCGAGTATAGGGCATGTTTTGGGTTTTGTAAATGTTTTTTAGGAAATTTAAATATTGTAAATATTGTATATTTGACCTTTTACGCAGTAGTCCACGTGTCCATGGATTTGGCAGAATTATATGTTGATTGTATTGTGTATGGGGGCAAGGATGAGCGTGAGCTCAGGTACTGCCCTCTAGTGGATTTAATAAAAAATAAAAAAAAAAAATTGTTTATAAAGCGATTCCATTCTTGTTACAGTACCATGTTTTCTGAAAATTAGGAATAGGAAAACTTGAATTACAAGCTAAGTAGCTGCGTTGGAAACAGCACTTGGCAGCAAAATGACATTGTCTTTTTACAGAATATTCACATATTATAAACATTGAGAATCACTGTACCAGTAAATAATTTTGTTCCTTAATTTAATACATTTATGTGTAGATACGTAAGAAACAAATTTTATGTCTGGAAAACACAAGTGCCGTTAATTTTTCAGACAGGCTTTTTTCATCCGACTACCAATCAAGTGTCGTGGACGGAGTTGTTAGTAACAAACTACATTACTTTTTACGTGTATAAACTCTTTTATAAATCAAGGACCCGAGCGGATTTATTAACCCAATTCCGCTTTAACTGCTAGCAAATTGAAGAAGAAATGATGGTTATCATTATGGTTTAGACAAAGGCTTTATCCTATAGTGGAAAAACAGGGAATATTCAGCACACACGGTTTTCATGCAGAATAGTTGTGGCATACGCAAACTGCTTCCACTTCTTTATCGCGACTGTCTATACGTACTCAGAAAGGGTCACTACGAGGGAGTAACTCACAGGTCAAAATTGTTCAAGACGGAGGCATATGATCATAGTTTTCTAGCATTGGGTAAAATAGAAGTTCCTCAAAAATCAAGCGGCCATTTTTTTTTTTATTTTTTTAATTTAAAAAGGTTGTGCATTATTGGTAACTAATATTTTCTATTTTTTTTTTTATGTAAAATATTTTGATTGCTGATATAATATAAACAGCTTTGAGTAATCATAAACCAGAGTTCGAAAAAGAATCGGTAACGTATCCGTTGTAAAAAGGGGCCGATGAATAAAATTAGATAGCCCCATTTTAGATGGTTGTACAGCATTATTTTTAGCTAAACCTTCATGATGTAATCCTAAGACAAACTAGGATTAAGAGAAAGTAAATAAGAAGGGAAACATGGCGTTTAAAACGTCTAGAAATGCCAACTTAGAGAATAATTTTTTTTTTTTGTTTTCCTAACTATTAAATTGCAATGAAGGTGATTAATAACAATAAGTGCGCCATTTTTTAAAATCCGTGCTTTGGAATAGGAAGCTTAATGTCTTTAAGTCTTAAAGTTAAATTAAAACATTGTTCAAAAATACGAAGAGCTAAAATATGCCGATGCAAAGAGTTTTTCGTCCATCAATTCTTTCAATAAACTATGAATATTCATTCCATACACATATTTTCCTAGTTTTACTAAATGTCTTTTGCCCAAAGTTTTTTCTACTTTTCCTTTTTTCCTCACATCCTGACCCCGAATAAGATGGCAAGAATTTCCGCAAAATCTATTTTCCTGATATTGTTAGGCTACTAAACACAGCGATTTCATTTGTTAATCCTGAATCCTTCCAGACTGATCACTTCTTTAGGGGCAGCTTACAGAGTATCCTTCACTAATTTGCACAGTAGCTTCCCCATTATTCTTGGGCCCCAATCATTACTCTATTTACACAATTAGGACCAAACTTTGCCTCCAACTAGGCCCACACAACACTTTCTTTTGCAGCAACACATAAACAACCTATATCAGCAGCCCGCAATCTACATGTTTATTTGAATTCATTTCAACAATGGTTTACCGAAAAGGGAATCAAAATCAGTTTTGAAATGAGTAAGACCGTTTCTTTCATTGCTCAATTTATTTGGCAATATCTGCTGCACCCCTCCCCGTCCAGAACGTTCACTAATTAGGATTATACTTGGACGAGGCGCTTCACATACTAAGGCTTTGAATTCACAAATCAGGCTTAATCAACTGGCATTGCTTCAACGTTACAAAATGCAATCGCTCTCAGGTAGCTATAATGGTGATACCATTATATGCGATTTTTCAGTAGGATCGCGATTTACATACTCAAAAAAATCACACCAAAGATTTCTTTAAATTTTCGCAAACTATTTTCAAACTTTCTATACCGGTCACTTTTAATAGAATCATGTTTTCAGAGGAATATAGAGGTTTTTTTTTTTTGGAACGTTCTATAGAAGCAGCAAATTTTCTGCTGAAATGTAAAATATCATTTCAGAATAATATTATATTCTACTAACTATATTATAGAATAATAAAAACATTGCCCAATTCCAAACAAATTCGAAGAAAATCGGTAAAAAACCACTAGTGCGACTTTTTTGCCCCTCCCCCAATGGCTACACCGACTTGGAATTACTTGGAAAAAATTGCATTAAACTTGGAATATACTAAACTACTCAGTTATAAACGTACCACTTTTAGTGAAAACGTTTTACTCGAAAAATATGAATTTTAGCGAGTTATGGGAAATCTACGTATATATATTTCAAGTATTAGATTTTTATATGTTATCAGGGATCTAGACGTCAGTTTTCTGGTTTTTACATGTTATCAGGGTCACGTTCAGCTATTATGTCTACAATTCCACTATCATTGTATTATTTATTAATTAGAGCATTAAACTGTGAGAATAAATTTTCAAGTCAACAAAATTTTGATATTTTTTTTTTTTAATCAGCAATTATTTCAAAATCTATTTGGCAAACAATTTCAACTTATAAAGGATAGATACATATTTTTTTTTTTTTTTTTAAGCCTTGACGCCATATAGCCGTAGCTCTTAATTGTACATAGCTTGCAAACTATTTGTATCTTGTTTAAATTTTCTATTAAACACTAAAGGTTCACTTTTATACCGGATGCTGTCCCACTCTCAGATACACACACACACACACACACACACACACACACACACAGAAACAAAATGACACATACACACCAAAAAAACATTCGCACTTATAAGAGTGTAGAGTACTTTATATTACTCTATTTCTTTTTGTATTTAAACCTATAATAAAATCATATATACAGACTTAACCTATGCTAAACAATTTTCGCCAATAAATACTTTCATGCTAATAAATACATTCATTCAAAACTAATTAAGCTTAATCTAATTTATCTTTCAACTTCACCAAACATACTTTAGATTCACCCAATACATTCTCACTCAGAGCTAAAGAGCCTGGATGGAATAGAGTACACGATATTCCTCTACTTCTTTTTGACTTATACCTAAATTAAAACACTACAAATATTTATATTAAAATAATTTGCAAGACTAAACTTTTAAGCGCCACACTATATTTTGACCAGAATTTTACTTAAATATTCCACTATAAATTTGGCCATTTTTATGTCCTCTATCTTTAGAATTGTTATGTAGTTGAATGGAGTTGTAATTATTGAACTAAGTTTATTAAACTCTCAATTATTTTTCTTTTAACTTTCATTTAAATAATAGAATAAAAGAAAGTGGATAAATGAGAAGACCAATTTAATTACTATTATTTTTCAATGAAATAAATAATAGGAAAAAAAAATTCATTCAATCACTTTTCAATGCTTTTGAAAGATTAAAATAGATTAAAGTAATAATGATTAAACTTAGCAATTCCCCCACCACTAATTTATTTCTATCACTATCATTTCACTATATTTCTTTTTAACAAAATAAATATCATTATTAGAACTTAAATTAAAAAAAAAAAAGTATAATTTTTTTAAAAAAAAAAAAAAACAACTAAAGAATGTTGAATTCATAAAAATTTAGGGCAAAACAACTTGGAATCCAGTTACGTCATTGTATATTACTCTATAATGATTAGGTGGAGAGAAGATAGAAAGAAATTTTAAGTTAAGATGAAAAAGCTAAAGAAGACGTGACAGGATAACAAATTTTTAGTCATAATATATTCAAATGGTGCAAAGAGGAATAAAGTAAAGACAGTATGTATTAATAAAAAAAAAAAATATATATATATATACATAATGATTTGAATATATTAAAAGGATAAAATTATAAATTTAATGTTTAGTTAAAAGTTATATATATTTATAAAAAAAAAAAAAAAAAAAAAAAATAAGTAAGGAAGCAGATTCCTAAAATATATAATTAATATCTTGTAGAGATGCATTTGAAAATATCTAATTGCGCGATGTTTATTTGAAAAAAAAAACAAAAAAACTGTTCAGTAAAAGCGCACTTCCGGTTAACTAATTTTCCTAAAACTCGGAATTTTTGGCCATCTATTTATTTCTAATTAATTTTGTTTGGATGATAGAATTGTATTATCAACTATTATACGACTTTAAAGGAAGCTGTAACCCCACCTCTCCCCCTAAAAGTGCCCTTAAATGAATTTTCCCAGTGAAATGTTTTAAATAAAAGATGTAGATCATTGCATATTTAGTTTATATACGAAGTTTCAAGAAAATCGTCAAAACCATTTTTGTGAAAATCGTGAAAAAGTGAAAAAAAAATCATTTAGTAAAGTGTTAAAACAAAAACGCACTTCCGGTTGTCCGATTTTTTTTTCAAACTCGGAATTTCAACAATATATTCAATTCTAATTAATATTATTTAGATGACAGAGTTGTCTAATAAACTGAAATAGCACTTTAGATGGAAACCTAATCCCACCCCCCACAAACTGCCCTTAATGAATTTTTCCCAGAGAAACTGTTTCAAATACAGTTGTAGCTCTTTGTAGTGTAGTTGAATAACAAGTTTAAAAAATCATCGCAGACATTTTGAAAGAAAATCGCAAAATGCTAAAAAAAAAAAAAAAAAAAAAAAAAAAAAAAAAAAAAAAAAAAAAAAAAAAAAAACAAAGGTAACTTCCGGTTGAGAAATTTTGACAGATAACGCACCGTCAGATCCTATGGGTAATACCTAAACGTAATACTCGTATATCAAGTTTCAACTTTCTAGGATTTTTCGTTTGTGAGCTATGCTAAAATCACATACACACAGACCATTTGCTAAAAATCATTTTTTTTTTTTTTTACTCAGGGGACCTCAAAATGGATATTTCCGGTGAAAACACGATATCGAAAATTTGATACGATTACATACTTCCTCTTACTAGGAGTAAGAGAAAGTAAAAAAAATAAAAAAAAACAAAAAGATAAAAAAGAAAAAAGTATTAGATATGCTCCTATTTTACGACCCATAAATTATGCACCTGTCCATTCCCGTATTACACAGGTCAGAGCACTTTAAATATCACATCTTTACCTGAGCCACCCATCTTCATAAATGTATTTTTTTTTTTTCCCCACTCTTTACTTTCTCTTACTCCTACTAAGAGAGGGAGTACTGTGATCGAGTAAAATTATTTTTGTAACTGAGTTTTCTCACCGGAAGTAGATACATATTTTGAGCTGCTTCGTGCACGAAAAAATGTTGTTAACGAATCTAAAAAAAAAATCTTATGAAGCTCTCTGGTATTCCATTTAAGTATTACCACCGCATAAGACATGTAATGGACATTGCTATGACTTTGCCTATATAAACTCGCCCCATTGGAAGAGGGGATGATTATACGATTATACTTCAATACATCTTCATATACGAGCAGCAGTTTACGCGTCCCTATACAGTTTTTATTTTATACTTATTACCTTTATTTGTGCATCTTAGTTCATTTATCTTAATCATTTTAAATTATTAGTTATTTATCTTCTATTTATTTCTAAGTATTTCTTGTTAATAGTTACCATTTTTTACGTTTAAATTATTGTTCAAATACAGTCTATTTTTATAAAATCCGTGTTAATAATTCGAGCACTAACTTCCAAAAATATCTAAACTAACTTCCGCCCTCTTCAAGACATCTACTACATACCTCAGGAATCACATTAAACGATTCCACTACATTTTGTAGTATCACGGTGGGATCAGATCATACGATAAACGATTCCACTACAGACACGAAAGTTTCGAGTAAAATCCATCAATTTGAAATGCGTCTTTATTGATTTTTTTTTTGTTAATTTTAATTTTTCATCGAGTTTTACTCGAAAAAAAAAGGCTCCAACGATTTTCTACAATCCTCTGCACACATAATTTCCTGGGGGAAATTTAATTTTTTGTTTTTTTTTGGAGGAGCAGTTAAGTTTTTTCCTCTAAAGTAACCTATGCAATTTATGGTTCTAACTAACTATAATATTAATACTCATTAGACATATTGATAGAATTTGAAATTTTCTAAAAAAATTGGTGTACTGAAAAGTGCAATTATACAGAATAGCTGTTGACTTCTTCTGGCAAGTTTATACATAGATAAGCTTGTTTTGCTTCTCTGCCAAGAGCGCTGTTGCGAACTCTAAAATATTTTCATTGTTATGTGCATCAAAATCTGTTGTTTGGCACACTAAATGCCAAATATATGACTCGTTAAGTGACAGTATTCTCTTAAATATGTCGTAAATATGGGCCGGTCAACTATGTAAACATAGTTGAAAGTGGTCAGTTAAAATTTTTTTTTAAATTTTCTATTAGATCTTTCAATAACTACTCCTTGATTATTTTGTTAGGATAAAAGCGGGAGGCACTCATATGATCTGCAAATTTTTTTAAAAAAGAATGTTAAGATGGTAGCGTAAACTTCTAAATATGTCTGACAATCAAATTCCCAAACGATGCTACAAAAAGGTTATTACAAATCATAGACCTTGAAGAATGTACTCCCCTTTTAATTGGGCCACTTGAATTGCAAGAAGAGATGCTTTGCTCAGTTGATGCTAAACATATCTGGGATAGCTAAAATTTGGAAATCGTATCAAGTAACCATTAATTAGCTTAGTTGAAACTATGAAAAAAAAATCATTGTATGAGTAAAGATATTGAACTATTAATAAATTGTTAGTTATAATTCATCTTTTCGAAATATTAATAATCTTGGGATAAGTGAAGAGTTTGTTAAAATTAAATTGATGTTCATAAATAAGACTTGTATGTGATAAACTGGCAAGAATTAATATTAATGGAGACAAAATCCAATTGAGACATGATTTGCACTGCACATGTTGTGATTTATCTGAGACCTGATAATTCACTTTTTTGTTGACTGCCCGTCTTTCCTAACATACAGAAAACTTTATTTAAATAAATATATTCTGAGTAATAAAAAAAGCAACCGTGATAATTTCAAATGTCTTTTATCAAATCTCGATATATAGATAAGATAAATGATTATATATGTTTATTTATTATTAAAGCTATCTCATTAAGAAAAGTTCCTCTCTTAAATAAATTTTGTACATTATTTTTACACCATATAATTGGGTAAAGATTCCATCTAATTTTTGTAAACTAATATAGTTCTTTTATATACATATACAATGTAAAATATGTGTTTTTTGTTTGTTTATCTTATACTATGTATTTTCTATTTGTTTTTTTATTTTTTACTATTTCCATTTTTTTTTTTTTTATCTTTATTTCTTGTTTTTGTTGTTTTTATTTTTATTGTAGTTATAGTTTAATTGTATGCCCCAATCCGTGCTATTATTCTTCTTGGAGAATCGACATTATTTCCCGAAGATTAACAGCTACTGTAGCGAAAATAAATAAGTATTGCTCAAAGTGGCAAATAAAAATAAACACAGATAAAACAGAAGCAATACTATTCACAAAAAGAAGGCCATGTCTTTACAGAAAGGTCAAATTTGGGAAAGAAAATATTCCTTGGAAGACCTCGGTGAAATACCTGGGTGTCGTTCTGGATAATAAGCTTACCTTTGGAGCGCATGTTAAAGAACAAGTTAGGAAGGGTAAACTGGCGATTAGGGAATTATTTCCTTTGCTATGTAGGGACTCAAAACTCTCTAGCAGAAACAAGCTCTTAATTTATAAAATGGTGGTCAGACCTATGTTAATTTTTGCTTGTCCAGTCTGGAACTTAACCTCCTACTCTAACCTAAAATCACTTCAATTAATTCAAAATAAATATTTAAGATTTGTTACTGATTCCCCCCCGTTTCGCAAAAATAGCCACATTGCACTCACTTACCAATATAGAACCGATAAAAGAATTTATAATCAAAACTGCAGCCTCCTTTTTTGAATAACTTGATTACTATCGCTCAGTAATAACAAAATTATGTCAAAGTATAGTCAATTACAATAGTGACCAAACATTTAAACATAAAAGAGTAAGAGCAGGCATTGACTAATTCTTTAATTGGTCTGTATTGACCAATAAAAAAAAGGATCTACATGCTAGGTTTTTATAATTTTTCCCTGATTTTTAAAAGACTTTGTAAAGTTGCTGTAAATAAATAAGTTGGAGGAGAAAGCTAAGTAAGCTGTCTGTTTTTGTAAATATTGTATATTTTGTATATATGTATATCAATAATTAAATACTCTTTCATTCATTCATTCCTTGCTATTATGGATTGTATCCCAGAAGCAAAAATAAATAAATAAATAAATAAATAATTTTACAGAATAGGTTATTTTTGAGTTTTCTCAAGAAACGGTTATAACTTATTTGCTTTAAACTTGGAATGGCTCGCTGAACTGATAAAAGTGTATCACATTTATTTGAACACATTTTTTGGGGGAAAAAAAAAAAAACGATGATTTTGGGGGTCCTCTCACTTAGGTCTAAATTTAAACTCCCGCTATAGGAATTGTGAGATAGAGGGCCCACAATGTCTACTTAACGGTACAGTATAACTTTACTATTTTTAATACTATTTTCTCTATGACCAGCCCATCTAAACGTTCGTATAGCAATTTTTAAGATTTTTTTTTTTTTGTAATTTAATTGTATAAAGTGGAGTAAGGGAAAATTGTTTGAGCTTCCAAACCACCAGATTTTTTTGAACTTAAGAAACGATTGAACTAATATATGGCGTTTTTGCTGTTTACTTAAATACATGAACGGTAATCTTCCAATTCCCGCTACTGAACAATTTTTTTCTTCTTCTTTATTGTATGTATATATATATATATGTATATGCCTTTAAAACCCAATGGAATTAATTAAAATACCGCTCATGAATATTAATTAGGTTAGTTCATTTTAGAAGGACTTGATTGGAATATGAATATGTAATATCGTTAAGGTGAGGTTGATAGTGTATACTAATATTATTGGACGATTAAAATAAAAAAAATGGTTGACGAAGAAAAATTGTCCAAAAAAAAATAGTTCTTTTGTTTTGCTAAATTATAAATTATAGTTTTAATCGGTTAATGTAATATTATTTTATGATATTGGAAATAAGATTGATCGTTGGAGTTGTAGCATACCTTATATTATATTTTTTCATGTTCCTGACCGGTTTCATATTTTCATCCATCACGTCAAAGTAAAGTTATAAACTTCTTGTAAACCTTGGATATCGCAAGGTATATGGATAATGACTTTTTTTTTTATGGAAACTAATGTAATGGTTGTAGGAGGAGATGTTGGTTGTAGATGTTGATAGATAAATAACACCTCAATATCGGTATAAGATATATAATTGATATATATGTATATGACTGACTGCCAAGGACTGTATACTTTACACTACAAGAACTGAACAGACTGACTGACGACGTGGCTAAACGATGTGCACAATTCAAGTGTGAGACTGTGAACAGAATATCCCTTTTTGACTCTGTCTCTCGTATATATATCCAACTGGCCTCTCCTCTTCTCTCTCTCGAGAGGGGCTCTTTCTCTCTGATGCTGTGTGGTTCCACAGTCGCTAGTGTTGGATGAGTGGTGGGGGTTCATACCCCTACACTAAGATAGCTTAGAAAAAAACTAAAAAATACGTGCCCCCGTAGTTTTTTGTTAGAAATCCAAATTTAATTTGCAAATTTGTTTTGGTGCTTTCCAGAAGCGAGATACAGGCACCAACTTCATTTTTTTCAAATAGGGTTGTGTGGTTTTTATTTAAGAAATAGATTCCTCTATTTTTTGTAAGAAAAATTTAATTGAACGGTTTTTTTCTTTTGAGCGATATTTTACAAGTTATGAATGAAAACATGATTCTTATAAGAAATTTCAAAATGATATTATAACGGTTTTTTGATTGAATAAGAAGAAAAGTACTATTTTATTATAAATTTTACTCCTCATTAATTATAAGATCTTGCTCGATCTGGCCTCCACCATTAGAGATGCATATTTCTTCGGCCATAACATACAATTGGCAGGAAAGAGGCATGCCTATGAACTGGTGGAGGCCAGTTCAAGCAAGATCTGTAATTAATGAGGAGTAAAAGTTATAATAAAATAGTAATTTTCTTCTTATTCAATCAGAAAACCGTTATAATATTATCATTTTGGAAATTTTTATAAGAATCATGTTTTCATTCATAACTTGTAAAATATCGCTCACAGAAAAAAACAACCGTTCAAGTAAATTTTTTTTTCTTACAAAAAAATAGAGAAATCTATTTCTTAAATAAAAACCGCACATACCCATTTGAAAAAATTAAGTTGGCGCTGTGATGGATGCAAGAAACTTGAAATAATATTAAATTATAAATAAATCAAAATTAAGAAAAAGATTGACATTCCCTTGCAAAAGGACAAGACCAGGTATACAAGTCCAGTTACTCGTACGGTTCAAGAACAATTATGGCATTGTACTACCCCTTCTTCTCACAGGGGAGGAATTGAAGAAACAAAGAGAAGAGATATTTTAAGGACAGACTTGTGCTACAAATTAAGGTGAAAGCATCAGACCAGTATCCTATACCAGTATCACCTTATAAGAATTTATTATAAGATTTTATTGTGATTCTCAAAGTACTTAATTTCTCTTAGAAAATATATTTATTTTATAATCAGTGGTGCTTTTCTTGATTATATTCTTATATTCTATCTCAAACAAACATACAAGCCTTTTTCGCTAAAACGCTCACGCCACAAGCTACCTACACACATCATCACACCAAAACATTACAGCGCCCTGTATCTCGCTTCTGCAAGCACCAAACCAAATTTGCAAATTAAATTTGGATTTCTAAGAAAAAAACTACGAGGACACGTATTTTTTTAGTTGTTTTTTTTTCTAGCTATCTTAGTTTCCGATAAAAAAAGTCGATATCCCCATATACCTTGGGACACCCTGCATAGTTGACTTCAACTTGATGTTTCTGTTACACATAAATCAACAATCGTGCAGCGCATAACATATAAACATTAGGTATGAAGTCAAACACTCCACACAAACTTCATAACATTATTACTCTGACAAAGGATGAAAATCTGGAGCCTGTCTGAAGCATCTATTATCATGGATGAAACGTTACGAGATAGAGAATTAGATAAAGTATCTTCTTTGAAACAGGAGGACAGCATATGTATTAGCAAACTTGAAAGTCAGTATCAATAAACTATTATTTACTAAACAATAATATAGTTTGTTAAACTATTACAGTATTCTCTCTATGGAACATTGAATTTCATATTTAAACTTTATAGTTAAGCGGTGGAACATAATAAAACAAAAACAAAAATGAATGAAGAAACCGACCACTATATAAGACGGGGGTTGTAGTCTCAAGGACTAACAGTGGAAAACATAAAAACAATACAAATGGAAGAAATATAGAAAATGGGCTGTGGTCTAGCCAGCGGTACTACTAATAGCTCTCGTTCAGCCACATAAATTTACCACAAAAATCTCCTTATCTATCGGAAATGTTTTTTTTTTTGTTTTTCTTATATTTTTATTTTTTATTTTATCTATTATTATAACCACAAAATTGTACTACCTTCCAACTATTGCCCTTCAAAGTTATATTCTTTTATTTGGAATATATTAGCTTTTTTCCACCATTAAATCCATTTAAGTGACTATAGTCTTAAGGTATTATTATAAGAAATATTTCTACTTTATTTATTATTCTATTATAAACTACAACCAACACACACACTCACAAATTAGTTTTATTATTATTATTATTATTATTATTATTATTATTATTATTACAAAACAATAACTTCTACCATAACTATTTTATATTTGAGCGTCAAATCCTATTTGCAATAAATTTCTAAGACTAACGGTTGAAACACAAATTGCGGATACAATGATTTTTTGGTGGGTGTTTTATTTATTTAATATGAAGTTATATATTACAATTGGTTTCAACTTGAAACGCCTGAAATATTTACTCGCTAAAAAAAAAAAAAAAATTGATCTTATGGGTGTTCTAGAGAGTTTAAGGCTTTCAAAATAAGGCATCAATATTTCTAATGATACATCAATCAATTATAGATTTCACCAACTGGTGGGAGTAAAGAGAGAGTCAGAAGCAGTGAAGGAACTCACAATACAATAGTATCTCTTCGTAAAGTAGTAGTCCTGTCAATTATATATACCCCTTAAAAAATAAATAAATAAAATTCAATTCAATTAAAATTAATATATAAATAATCAAATAATAACTACATAAAACCTTTAAGTTAAATAACTTTAAAATAAATAAATTAATTAATTTAATATACATATTTATAAACCTCTAAAATAAATAAGACTAATAAAAGTTTATTAAATATAACAACGAGCCTAGAAGCTCCTCCATACCTTACTGGACAAGATATTGTACGCGGATCCTTCACAGAAGAACAACGCGTATAACCTTAGCTTTAATGCCCTCACTTTGAAAAAAGAAATCAGTCCTGGGGCGCTAATGACCTCTGTAATTGATGTCCCCCGCCAAAAAAAAAAAAAAAAACAGAATTCCCAGAATTTCATGGCTGGGACTGGAATAAGTTAAGGGATTGTTGATCCCGGAGTTGTGACCCGCCATTGAGGGTTAAACGCGTTTTGCAGGATCCCTAATACTCCTCTCATCAACCGTCGTTCCCCCCACCTCTTCCCGTCCATATTTTTCAAAGGACCTTTCGTTTTGCCATCTCTGAAATTTTATTAATTATTTTTTTAATATCCTGATGGGGAAGTCCAATTTCTTTTAGAATTTAATATACATGCTTCCCTAGATGATCTCGAGCACCCCCTACATAGAATAGATTGTGGAAATCAAAATGATTCCTAGAATAGAATACATTGCACCTATTTTTCCGAGCTATATTTACGATGTCTACATATTTATTGCACTTGTCAATCATACTGATTGGGAAGATTTTCCTCCCAGGGTACGGGCAACTCTAATAGAACAATAGACATTTGGCGGATTGCAATATTTCGGCTAGAATTTTAAATAAAAACCCACTTTATCCATTAGGAAATTCCCACTGGCTGGTCTTTTAAAAGAATGATGAAACGTTAGCGGACACCTTCATCAGGTTTGACAAATACAAAATTTTCACCATTTTGTTCTGGTAAGCCTTACCTCTAGCTACAGTCACATTCAACGCATCTCTCATTACACCCAAAACTACCATCATGTCTTTGGGTATATTTTCCCCGTTTTTAACACTTTAAGGTCTGGTAAAGTGTTTTGGAAGCCATTTAAATAAAATTTAATTATCTATGGCGAACATTCCTATAAAGAAGGCCTATCAAAGATAAATGGGAATGCAAAAGCATCCTTAGTGTCCAATCATGCTATGACTCGAGAATGGAATGAACTTTCAGTTCATAAATATGATTACTTTTGATTGACTGTCTGATCTTCTTTGCCATTGTTTGTTCCCACAAAGAATTGAATCCTAAACCTTCTCCATTACTTGTTCCGGCCTTAAATTTTACTGAACACTTTAGATTAGATTAGATTGACAGAAGGGGAGGGCGAGCCTCATTCCATTGCGACCAATCATTACATTAAGAGGTCTATTGTGTTTTCCCCCAAGGTTATAGCACATATTTGAGATTCACTCTCTTAATCATGCCAAACAAAGCTAAACCTGGCTCCGTCATGAAGTTCGTGGTTTTGGGATTGCTCCTTTGATTGGTTTTGAGGTTTCCTCCTTGGTCTTGGAGAATCGGCATAATGCATTATCGGTAATTAGCAATTGGTGCATGGGCCTATTCAGCCTATAATGCCCTTTTAATAGACCCATTATTAGCTTTATGTCCCTTCAACATAACATTTAGTTCAAAAAACGAATTTTTAAGGAAAATTTGTTATAGAATAAAATAGAAGCGGGGGGGGGGAGCCTCATTCCACTGAGACCTACAAGTTGAGGTCTATCTATTGTGGATCCCCTTAAGTTACAGAACAGCCCCCAGCTTTGCCCTCCTAATCAACCCTAGCAAAGCTGAGAGCGGCTCCGTCATGAAGCTTTCAGCTTCGGGATTGCCCGTCCCCAATTGAAGAAACCTAATCCTCGCCAGGCAGGCGCACTCACAAAGGAAGTGCGCCGGGGTCTCCTCCTCTACCTTGCAGAATCGGCATACCGCACTATCCGCAAGTTGTAGGTGGTGCATGTGTCTATTCAGCCCACAATGCCCTGTTAGTAGACCCACAATTAGCCTTATATCCCTTCGGGTCTGGCTCAGTAGGTCTTTGGTAAATTTAGGCAGATGTCTTTTAATGAAGAGCTTTGCCTGCCTCTGTCCTGGTGTTCCCTCCCACCAACGCAGACGCTGATCTTCTATCCACCCCCTGATAGAAGTTTGAATGAGGCTCCTGGACAAGCCGCAGAAGGGTTCGGGGCCTATAAAGGTATCCTGCGAACCCTCCCTCGCTAGGGCATCCGCCCTCTCATTGCCCAGGAACCCCGCATGTCCCGGCACCCAGGCGAGTGTCAGTTTATTCCGAGTACCCACCTCGGTGAGGGCAAGTAGGTAATCCCACACCAGTCTTGAGAATATTTGGTGTGAGGAAAGTGCCTTCAGGGCTGCCTGACTGTCGGAGTATATGGCCACTCTTCTACCCACTATCCTTTGCCTTATAATCTCCCTAGCGCAGAGTTGTAACGCCACGACTTCAGCCTGAAAGACCGTGGCGTACTTCCCTAGGCTGGCCTTAATTTTAACTTTAGGTCTGCCCCTAAACCCCGACCCCAGTCGGAGTTTTGGATCCATCTGTATACCAGATCGAGTTACCGAACAGGGGTGGGTCGCAGCCCCATTCGCCTCTGCTCGGTATGACAATATGGAAGTTCCTTTCGAAGGAATACTTAGGAACCATCCTATCCGTTGGCATCCCCAGAAGATAGTCCGCCTTGATTTCCTCAATCAACCTCTGGTTATTACGATCATGCCTAGAGGTGATGGGAGGCGGCCCCTGCAGGAGCCTATGTATTCCTAAAATTTGTTATATAAAACCCTTAAAATAAAAATTTGAAATGAAAATGAAAAATTTTTTTCCAATCAAGTTTAAAGTTCATCCATGGACTTTAAACGCCAAAAAGATCAATTTCTTTTTTTTAAAAAAAAGGTTTAACATGATAAAAATAATTTTTAATTGCATTTCTACTACGATATTATCGATGAGGTTGAGATATTCCACCCTAGTTATAATAATTAATTGGGTTTAAGAAAAAAGAAGGTAAAATTTGTCTGAAAAAGGTTTTTATTTCATACAATAAAGGTTTATTTTAAACTGATAAATGCTATTATCTTCTTGAGAATTAGATTTGCAAAAAAAGGAACTTCTATTTAAATAAAACCGGTTTAGAATTTCATTTGAATGATTTTTTTGTACTATATAAAATCACTGGGGTGGATGGCGGCACTCATAAACTGAACAATAATGTCTACGTTCTATTTAAAGAATTGTTTCAATTAGCATTTTATAAATGTAACATAAAACTTTTCTAAGGCCAATGCCGGGGAAGATCTACATTTTTTTTATTTTTCTATCTAGTTGGCTATATACAACTTAGTACTTAGTACTATATATATATATATATAAGATTTACTTCCATTTTGAAAATGATTTTTCTCCCTACGTCATAAGCAAACAAGAAAATGAAATTAACTAAATATCTGTTATAATAGTCTGAATGCGATACGGAAATCAGTGAATAAAATCGTAGTTTTTAATTTCTAAAGAGGAAAGACATTTTTAATCTTTATAGATTAATTAATCTTCATTGATGCTTCCTTTTAATTAAAAAAAAAAAAAAAAAAAAAAAAAGAACAAAGAAATCTGATGTGAAACACTCACGCGGCTTTCTCTTAATGAAATTTACCCGAGTTATAAATTACTACGTACTATTCAGAGAGAGGTTCCGATGAATTCGGGCTAAATTTTTTTTATAATAATGTGGAGATGGAACAAATTTTATTTTAATTTAATAAATTTATTTTTAAGTGTTATTAGTGTTAAATTAATTTTTCATCAGACACATTTTTCCGTGATAGCCTGTTTCATTTTGTGATCATCGACCGGGTTTCGGGCATTCGACCATCATCAAGATTTCTTTATAAAAAGAATAACTGTGCAATAATACATATTTGCACAGAGCCAAAATTCAGTTTAAACACTGTTTTTTTATGGTCTTATTTATATTTACTCTTGCCCTAAGGCCACATGTTGATTTCATTTTTGAAAAGCATTGTATTATCTATCGTTCCTTTAAAAGTGAAAATATCAATAAGTGAAGATTTGCATCTTAAATTTTTAAAGGAACAACAGATACAATGCTTTTTGAAAATGAAAACAACAAGTGGCCTTAAATCAGGTGTAAAAAGAAAACCACCCTTCTTAACTGTTGTTGACGCCATATACAAAATATGATGTTGGCAATCGATATATACATATTTTTTTTTTTTGTATTTTTTTCTATTAAAACATGTGTATGTTCTGAAAAGAAATCTTTTTTGTGTGTTTCAATCAATAAACTGTGAACCTATAGTACTTATTCATTTATCGTCAACAATCACATCATTATTGGTCCTCCGGGCCGGATTGTTGGGAACAAAAACTATTTACCATAACTTACAAAACCACAGCAAAAGATGTGTGTGTGTGTATATATATATACCATTTTAATTCCGTATTTCTATCATTTATTTTAAAATTATCATTAATACCAAATCAGAATTAATTCATAAAAAAAGTATTATTAAAAGCCGATTTACAAAATTAACTACATTTCTTTCTTCACCAGGAATAGGAAAAAATACAAAAAAAAAAAAAAATATGTATATATCGATTGCCAACTTAATATTTTGTATACTGGCGTCAACAACTGTGTTAGATCATAACAAAACATTATCCAAATGGGGTGTATATAATGAATGCGCGTTTGTATTAGCGTATTGTTTTTACTATCAAAACATCCCTGACATGATGATGGGCGAAAACCCGAAACCGGTCGATGTACCCAGAAGAAGAAGAAGAGCAGGCTATTAAGGAAAATTATCTCTCGATGCTTTCCAGTTGGTCTAGCGGACCCAACTACGACAACTTGACTTTTCATTTATGATAAATTTATTAATTTATTTATTACTTCATTTTATTTATTCATTTACTTATTTTATCTCATTTATTTATATATAATATCTCGTACTCCTTTGACAACAAATTGTTAATTATACTCATATTAACAGCAGCAAAAGAAAGTCGTGTGTGAAGAAATGAGATTTTGCTGATATTATTTCCATAAAAAAAAAAAAATTCTTTGAATTATAATTTAATCGAATAATTATTTTTCTTTCGAATAAGCAATTTGTTATATTTCATTATGCATTTCCTTATACTTAAAGCGCATATAATTGTAATTAAAAAAATATATTTTAAAAGAAAATAAGATAAGTTTACATATTGATGGCGGATCAAGAAGATGGTGAAGAATAAAAGGAATGTTTAGTTTATAATATTGTATTAGTGAGGAATAATGAAGCAGTGGTAGACGGAGTATTAGATAAAGAATACAGTTAAATAAGGCGAAAAGAGTGAGACAGAATGAATGAGCAAGAAGGATAGACTTAGCAGAGGGGACAAACAAAGCTGTATGTGTAAGCAAGTAATAAGAACTCTATCGGTCACTAATACAACCCTGTCCCAATGACAACAACCATACCTTTCAACCTTTCCCACCCAGTGTAACCACTCAGCCAGCCTTGTAGATAACAACTCTTTTTTTTTTTAAAAAAAAAAATATAGGTGCTCATTCTAGAGCTCAGTAGACAAATAGGTCTGTCATTTCTTCATTAGAATACTAATCTACAGCAATCCTTTAACATAGATATATATAACAAATTTTAAAGTTAAAAAAATCTTCTTCTTTGTGCGGGGAGGGGGAGGAAAGTATCAGAAATGTTCATTAAACTTTACTTAAATGTGATTAAAAAAAAATTACCTCCAACTTAATTTATAAACCATTACAATTTAGTTAATAATACTTATCAATCTGGTGGGGGGGGGGATTGAAAAGAAATCATTTAATGATGGATAAGGTGAAGAAAACTTAAATTAAAATGTGATGAGGTGAAGAAAAAGCACAACTTTTAAATCATAAAATTTGTGAGTTTATATTGTAATGTGATTGGAGATGTGTTGTATTTGTAGTAAGTAGCCCGAGCGGATTTGTAAAAGGGCTTGTAAGTACGTAAGTTTAAAAGAGAATGAAGAATTAGTAATAATTAAGAAGTCACCACTGTTTTATAAATAATTATAATATTATCTATTAGTAAATTTAAGTATATTACAATATCACACTGTATCTTGATAAAATGATGTTTATCTAGAATAAAGGCAAATATCTATCATTGGCACTGAGCGATTCCTGAAGTGTTCTGTTCTGGCTTTGGAAGCAGAATACAGACTTAGTTGTTTGAAGGCTGAGTGCAGACTCTCTTTTTTGAACTGTATTATTTGAAAGCTGAAGGCAGACTCTATTCTTTGAAATTCTCTCTCTTGCGGGGGAATTTTCTTTTACAAAAGAATTTACCGAACGGAATTTTTGTGCCTTTGTTTTCCCAATAGCAATGACCTAGATAGGTATATTCCCTGACTCTAAAATACACTCTTTTTGAAGGTAAATTCACAGCACTAAGATAATTATAAAATATTAACAAAATACAATTTTGGATACTATAGAATATTCTAAACTCTAAACTATTAATTTTCTATTTCGTTCTTCCACTACAATATTAATCTATAAATTATAATCTAAGGGACTTCTTGCATGTGGGAATGAAAATGCTTCTATCGCAGGCATTGCAATAGAATAACAAAATTTTGTTTGTGAAACACAAGACATTCTCTTACTTTTCTTAATACAGTTGCTCATATGTTCTAACTTAAATATAGAAGTGCCATACTACTTGTCAACAGAGGAAGCTACAAAACGATTATATTGTAAAAAGCGTCAATAATATTGAACAGATATATTTGAATTTTAACGTCGCAGATTCCACAGAACAACATACAATTTTTTTTTTTGTTTCAGAAAAATATTACAAATAAAAACTGATAGGCAGTTTATTTATTTCCAACTTTTTCCATACGTAGGAAATCGGTTACAGTTTTTTTTGAGAAAAATTCCCCCCCCCCCCAAATTCAAAAAACTTATTCAGCAAAAATCGCACTTCTGGTTAACCGATTTTCTACATATTAGAAATAATATGTCTATAGATTTTCGGCGTAATGGTCAATGAAAAAGATTCTAGTTTAAGGTAAACGTTTCGATTATATTTCTTAATCTTCCTCACTCATTACCCTGTATATACAACAACATAATCAAAACAATCAAAATATAAAAAAAACTTTATATCAACATATGTAAAAAAATTGTAAAAAAAAAAATGGAATTACTAAAATATGTTAAGATAACCTACGAAAAATCTTAATTTATCTCTTAAATATCTTGATTTTTGTTGTTGAATATAGGGTACTGAGGAAGATTATGAAATATAATCGAAATGTTTAACTTTAACTAGAGTTTTTTTTTCATTGACCAATCAATATACCTGAAAATCTATAGACATATTTAAAACATTGACTGTTCCGAAAACTATTCTCATCAATACTTGAAATATATAGAATTCCAATATAAATGAAATGAATGAAAAAAATTGAAAAAAAAAATCAGAAACCTATAGATATCGTGTAAATTCTTCATATTTTGAATTCTAACAATACATCTAATGTAGCCATTATATTATATATACAGGGTAAAGCTATGACGAGAGATGACGCACATTTCAAAGTTATGCCCTGTATCAGAATATAGGAGATATATTAAAGAGGTAATGCTTATATAACATATATGTCAACTATTATTATCTACAAAAAAATGTTATTTTTCTAAATAAAGACATTCTCATTTATTCCAGAAACAAAATACAAAAATACATTACATTTGGCCGTCTCTCCTAACTATGGTTAGCATAGATAATGCACCATAGGTAGGAGGTCCTCTCCTCTGTGAAGGTAACATGGCTGATCGACATGAAACATGGTAAACAACTATGACTATGAGTCCAATTTTAACAACAGCAGGAAATCTTTCATTTCAATTGCAATTAATATAGTATTTAATAAAATATAAAAAAATTTATTAAGCGTTATGAAAATTCAGGTATTCATCCAGATATAGCTGATGCGTATAAATGTTCGTAGGACATACAAAATAACTGAAGAATTTTGCGAATATGTTCGCTTCTGATCTCTCTACTCCTGGGACTAACTTCCATGACGCCACGTGGTGGCAAACAAGAGAAGCAAAGCCTGCGTCTTCTCTCCTTTCCTCCGTCATCACTCCTCGCTTTATCCTAATTAGTTAAATTTTAGCTGTAAATTTAACACATTTATATGCTATTATAAGTAAATAATCAATTTTTTGGGAAGAAATTTGCTAATTAACCATGTGCCAATTAAATTTTTTGTAATGCTTCAATTTGTAATTTGAAGTCATTTTTTTATTTGTATATGATAATTTTTAAGATCTGTTTATTACTTTCTGCTTTTATTCCTGATAAGATTGTCCTATGAAGGTACTTGGTAAACACTATGTCTACAAGTCCAACTTTAACGGGCAGCAGGAAATTTTTAACTTCAATTCCAATTAATATAGTATATAAGAATTTACTAATACGTTATGAAAATTCAGGTATTCACCAGATATAGCTGATGCGTATAAAGGGCGCCTTCCACTGCGAGCGAAGCGGGCTCCGTTCGGTCTCCGTTCAACTCGCAAAGGTTTATCTTGTGCTTCCACTATGAAAAGAGTGAGCGGAGCGGACTGAACGAGTATAAAGAGTTACAAAAGTGGTCGCAGAGTTGAGCGGATTTGGGACGGACTCCGTTCGACTCGCAACGCCAAATCTCATAGAAGTGCTTCCACCAATAGATGAGTCAGCGGAGCGGACTGAGCGAGGAAAAAGGAGCCGTTGTGTCACGCTGTGCAATGCTAGTTTTGAACGGTGTCCGCTAGCCCTTCCCTACCTCCCTCCCTACTTATGCGCGCCTTCCACTGCGAATATCTTTTTCAGCTCATTCTTGAATATGTTCTGTGACTGCAGTATCGTAGTGTATTTGAATAAAATGGAGCTTTTTATTGAAACAGTGCGACAATACCCTTGTTTATGGAATACCAGCGACAGAGATTATCATCTTGTAAATCGTAGAATATCCGTAGTAAATCGCCTTTGACAGGTCTCTCTCTAATGTGGTAGCTCATCCAAAATCTTGGTTTGTTACGCTTCTTTTTCTTATGTAGTGGAAGGACAAAATCGAAAAAATAATAGTTTAAAGTTTCTGAATATTTTATAGTATCCAAAATTGTATTTTTGTTAATATTTTATAATTATTTTAGTGCTGTGAATTTACCTTCAGAAAGTGTGTATTTTAGAACCAGGTATATTAAATCTGTCATTGCTATTGAGAAAACAAAGACACTAAATTCCGTTAGGCCAAACCTTTGTAAGAAAATTCCCCCGCGAGAGAGAGAGAGAGCAATTCCAAAGAATAGAGTCTGCCATAGCTTTCAAATAGTTCAGTTCAAAAAAGAGTCTCACATCAACCTTCAAACAGGACACTTCAGGAATCGCTCTCTAAATATCAGTGCCAGTATCAATTTTTAAGAGACTCGTTCTAGCTACCAAAGTGAAAGCATCAGAGCCCATATCAAATTTTAAGAATTATTCCACCCCAAGCAATTCGTTCACTGACAAAATGTATAAGATTAATGGACAAGACATGGGCATCGACGCTGCTGTAGAATATTTACTTGCGCAGCAGCAATTAGCAAATCCTCCAATTAATAATCAACCTAGTCCCTTAAGGAATTTGCAATTAATCAATAGCTTACCTACCTTCGATGGCGAAAATTCAGCCAAAGTGTCAGATTTCCTTGACCAAATTAGCCATTGTGCTAGTCTTTCTGGCTGGGACGACGCTGCTAAATTAGAAATATTAGCACTTAGGCTCTCAGGTTCTGCCAAGATATTTTACGACACCCAGAAAGCCGAATTACAAGGCCAGGGTACAATTATAACGTATCCTCTAATTTCAGAGCGACTTCTAGCCCGATTTCGTAAGGAGAAAACACCCCTAGTCCTCTTACAACAGATGACTAATATTCAGTCCCTGCCCACTGAGTCTCCTGAAACATTCGCGGATAGGATTAGACATATCCAATCCGCCATTCATTTAAAAGCTCAAGCTAACCCACTCGAGGCCTTACAAGCAATTCTAGATAAACTGGCCACTGATGCATTCTTGAAGTCACTTCCTCAACCGCTTCGTAATGAGGTGCGAACGAAGCTTCCTCAAAAATTAGATGAAGCACTTTCCTATGCCAATGCCCTAAAAGAAGTTCAGGCTTCTGAAACAAACCCACAGTTTTCGCTGTAACTTCGAAAAATTCTAATCGTACACCTCCATCTCCTTGTCGTTACTGTGGACAAATGCATTTCCACAGAGAATGCCCGCATCGTAATAAAAGTCAAAAGCAACAATTAAAACCAACTACCACTTGTAGAGTATTTAATGTAATAAGGAATAGACCTTGTCGCCATTGTTCCGGTCCACATTTTGACGTGGACTGCACCAACAAATTCAGACCAAAACCTCGTACTAACTTTGGCAAAATGCCTAAGAAATTTAATATTCCTCAAAACTTTAATCACAGAGCAAATAGTAATAATCGCTATAATAATAATAATCAATATTATAGTAATAATCATAGTCCTCGAATTAATTCAAACAATTCGCGATTTAACCCTTATTCAGATAGACCCCAGTATAGTCATAATAATAATGGTTACGAAACTAGCAATCACCTCCAAAATAGGCCCACTTGCCAATATTGTTCAACATTTGGACATACAGCTCGTAATTGTTTCCAAATACAGCCCAAAACGAGTTAGCCCTCAGTCGCTTTCTCGAACACCTGACATTATGACCAAGGCTATCTCATACCTGCTTCCATCAGTCCTGACTAACCAGGTAATACCTAATTATGGCATCACGTCCCTTCATTTGCATGCGGACAATGTCAAAAATTTTCTGGCGAATACATACTTTCGCAATTAAAGGGCAATTTCCAATTAATACTTGTAGAAACGTTCTTACAGGGCAATCATTAATTTGCGCACCATATCTAACACTTAATAAATTCAACATTCAATTTTTAACTAGTACTCAAACGCATCAATTTAGTACTAATCGCTATGTTCACTAAAATCCCTGTAACTAGCCACAAAATTTCTGTGCCACCTCGCGCACACAATGCATAACACTTGAAATAAAATACTTGACATAATCTCTTGAAATAATTCTCAATATATCACACTTCTTAACTTTACATACTACACCACATGTAAATGTTATATGTAAGAATAAATGTATCAGGTTTATATCTAATTAAGTTGTTGCAATAATGACATATTATTTTTGTTTCAGCACTAAACTATCGTACTTCGAGTCATAAAATTATTCCGGCTTTAATATTTGTAATTATTGCATTGTATATTTAAATAATAATTGTAATTTATTTTATTTTGCAGAAATCAAGATCACCAAGTGAATTCGTAGTTACTTTTGATGAGATGATATTAATATTTTTTTTATATATTGTATTTACCTAATTAATTAATATTTTTTTCATTTCGCCTTAAAAGGAAATTAAATAATTTGTATTATTCTTGTACTTATCTGACATTTGTATTTTAATGTTATATTTTTATAATACTTAATTGTTTTCTTGTATTGTTCAAGGTTATATTCAACTCATCTAGAAAACGCAAAACAGTTGAAAGAACTCATAGCTATAGAAACGGCCGAAATACTTGCACATACCCCTCAAGCTAGCTATTTCATCTTTACCTCTTAGCTTTAATAATTTTTATACTATTTGTTGAAATTATTGCATACATATCCATTATATTTTTATGCTGTAACAACTTAACAATTTTAAATCTCTCTTTTGCAGCAGATCAAGCCTCTTCGTCGTCTGCACGATTGCATGAGTATGAATGTTATTGCATGCGCATAAATTTGTTTGCATGAATTTAATTGCATGATTAGTCAATATTGCACGTTATTTTATCATATAAATTTATGTATAACTCTGTATGATTATTTTCAGAAACACAAGATTTTACCAAAGGAATTGACACTAAACTTCGGATTCCTCATGATCCTATAATCTTTCCGCATCCCGCTCGCTTATTAAATATATATATTTTTTTTATTTGCGTATTTTGTGTATTTATTTATTTGTTAATTATTTTTGAAATACTTAAGAGTTTTTTTTTGTCCATATAGAGTTAATTCAAGAAACTACATACACACCTACAGTACCGACTTGTCTACCCATTGCCAGTCACTTCTTCATCCGCAACACTCTCACTCGCCAAGCAGTGTTCGCTGTTCACCTATCAGCCTACCACCACAGCAACGTTCACCCACTCACGCAGCGTTCGCTTGAGAATACATTCAAACACGACGCAACGCTCACACCTTCAAGCAGCGTTAGCCGCAGAAGAAGATGACTGCACCCTACAACACACGGCAACCTTGCAGACGTTACACACACGCCTCTCGATAACTTCCAAGCCTCTACAACTCCAGATTATCTCCCAAATTTTTCGTGCCGAAAAATTTCTCCAGGAGGGGGGATAATGTAGTGGAAGGACAAAATCGAAAAATAATAGTTTAAAGTTTCTGAATATTTTATAGTATCCAAAATTGTATTTTTGTTAATATTTTATAATTATTTAGTGCTGTGAATTTACCTTCAAAAAGTGTGTATTTTAGAACCAGGTATATTAAATCTGGTCATTATTAGAAAAACAAAGGCACAAAATCCCGTTAGGCAAACCTTTGTAAGAAAATTCCCCCGCGAGAGAGAGAGCAATTCCAAAGAATAGAGCCATCAGCTTAAAAGAGTAAAGAGTAGACAGTCTCACATCAACCTTCAAACAGGACACTTCAGGAATTGCTCTCTAAATATCAGTGCCAGTATCAATTTTTAACAGACTCGTTCTAGCTACCAAAGTGAAAACATCAGAGCCATATCAAGTTTTAAGAATTATTCCAATTAATTTATAAGCATATTGTTGTTAACTTAATTTCTCTTAGAGAATATATCTTTTGAAAAACAGTGCGACTTCATTATTATTGCAAACACTTCATTCTTTTAAAATTACAAACTTATAAGCCCTTTTCACTAAAACGCTCGTGCTACACACTACCACTTACTACAAAATACAACTCCACACCATTACATTACACTTATAACTATAGAGTAGCAAGCATTTACTTATCGTATTTATATAGTCATCATCACTGGAATCGTCTGGCATTATTACCAGAAACGAAAAAGAAAACTTCAACCACGACTTGCTCGATCCAACTGGCTATGATGAACTGGTGTCCATTCAGTCCGCTGATAATGGAAGCATCAACCCCTTCCATCTCATTTCTCGCTTAGCTCAATCCGCTAGCAGGTTTCCGAATCCGCTGACAATGGAAGGCAAATACCTCTTTTATGTAAAACTCTTTTTAGTGGAAGGTCAAAACTATTTTACTCCGTTTCGCTCAGCTATTTCATGCTCATTTACCCTTTTACAGTGGAAGGCATGCTTAAAAATGTTCGTAGAACACACAAAGAATTTTGCAATACGTTCGCTTCTGATCTCTCTATCCTTGGGACTAACTTCCATGACGCCACGTGGTGGCAAACAAAGAGAAGCAAAGCCTGTGTCTTCTCTCCTAGCTTTACCCTATGATAGAACCATATATTGTACTTTAGAGATAAGCTACAAGTCCCGTAGAATCCAAAATGAAAAAAATACACATCCATTCAATAAAGTTGCACACCCCCGGTTGATTGACCGGAATTTCACCAAAACATTATTTGCCAAACAAAGTGATTGGAAAACTTCAATATCTCAATTTAATTTGACATGATTGCAAATATTTCCTCTTACGCCATTAATTAAGTGAAAAAAAATAAAAAAACTTAAAATAACCAAACTTTAATGAGGCATCAGTTCGCTGAAATTCTCTACATTATTATTTTTTTTTTTGTTTAATAGTTTCTTAATTATCTTAAATTAGATAGACTAAATAAATAAGAAATTATAGATAATCCAAACTATGATAATACTATTTTCATTAATAATGAAGAAAAAAAAATCTACAAAATATATATCCACCACAAATAATCAGATCAAAACAAAAAAAAAAAAAAAAAATACATGCACAAATCAAATCTGCAAATAATAAAATAATAATAAATTTGATTTAAAGATAGTAGACTTCAACCTGCTATTTTATATTATTTCACTGATCATTAGGTTAGTATAGAATATCAAAACAAGAGAGAGAGAGAGAGAGAGAGAGAGAGAGAGAGAGAGAGTGAGAGAGAGAAAGGAACTATGTAACCAATCTATTTCTGTTCATTACTTATAATAACTTTATGTAATTATTAAGTAATAAGTATGTAATAAGAGAAGAGAAGAGAAGAAGAAGAAGAAGAAGAATTCAAAAATACAGCGTTAAAGAAAGACGTAATGTTACTAGAAGAAAATAGCTAAAAGAAAATTATAATCTAAAAAAAAATAAAAAAAAAAGAAAGAAATTAGAAAGAAACGTAAACTAATTATGTTTATGATTATATGTTAGGGATATATATACCCTTATTATCTCAATACTCCAATAATGTATCTTCTGTGTATTCCTCTTCCTTATATACACACACACATAATAACATTATATTTGAGCAGAATTATTGACAAGACATACCAACTCAAAGAAAAAATAATAATAATACGTATATATTTTATCTACTGCATTTTGCTCTATCATTCTATAAAATAATAAGATATTAAATATTATAGTGGGGTGGTGGTGGTGGGGATGGGAATCAAATAAAACATGCTTCATTATAAAATATATACAATCATTGAAATGAAATTAGTTTTTTTGTATTATTATACATATATTTCTATTTATCTGCATACTTAACAGTAAAGAGTAAATTAAATGAACATGTACAAAAACAACCAGACAGGATAAAGCAATCTTCTTTTTTTTAGGATTGTTCGAAATATTATAATGGTGTCTTTCTTTCTAAAATTATCTGGTTGAATCAAAGCAATATTTTTTTACAAATTTCATTTCAAGCAAAAAGTGTATTCAATAAAATATACTGAGGGTCACGCCAGTAAAAGTTGAGATATGGATAAAAAAAATAAAGTTTCTATTTGTCCCTTATCTAGTCACTTTTTGGAATGTGGTAGTGAAATAATTTTTTTCAATTCTATAAAACTATGGTACTATATTTTATACCACCTGTTCACACTCACCAACATTTGTTGTTAATCTCAAATTTTTGGGAAGTCGGCAAAAGCTTTATAGTTTTTACTTTCTCTTACTCCTAGTATAAGAGGAAGTATTGTAATCGTGTCAAATTTTCGATATCGAGTTTTCACCGGAAATATCCGTTTTGAGGTCCCCTAAGTCCAAAAAAGTGGTTTTTTTTTAGCAAATGGTCTGTGTGTGTGTGTGTATGTGTGTGTGTGTGTGTGTATGTGAACAGCATAGCTCAAAAACGAAAAATCGTAGAAAGTTGAAACTTGATATTAGTTTAGGTATCACCATGGGATCTGACGGTGCGTTATGTGTCAATATTCCTCAACCGGAAGTACCACTTTACTAGTTGTTTTTTTTACGTTTTTGCAATTTTCTCAAAAATGGCTCCGAAGATTTTCTTTAAACTTGGTATATCAACTACACATACAAAGAGCTACAACTTTTATTTGAAACATTTCTCCAGGAAAATTCATTTAAGGGCACTTCTGGGGGAGGGGTGGGGTTAGGTTTTCATCTTAACTGCTGTTTCAGTATATTAGACAATTCTGTCATCTAAATAATGTTAATTAGAATTAAATATGTTGTTGAAATTCCGAGTTTGAAAAAAAAATAGATAACCGGAAGTGCGTTTTTACTGAAATATAATTTTCAGTTTTCTGGTATTTTCTCGAAAATGGCTCCAACGATTTTCTTTAAACCAGCGTTGTTAACTATACATATAAAGAGCTACAACTTTTATTTGAAACTTTTCCCCTGATAAATTCATTTAAGGGGATTTTGGGGGAGGGGGGTTATGTTTTTCTTTAAATGCTATCACAGTTGATTATACAATTCTGTCATCCAAATTGAAATAACTAGAAATTAATATATGACCCAAATTCCGAGTTTCAAGGAAGTTAGTAAACCGGACAGTTTTACTGGACAGTGTTTTCACTTTTCGACGAATTTCATTAAATTTGGTACACTAACTATAAAATTTGTCAATTATAATTTTGAGTACTGGGGTAAGAGAAAGTTGTGTGAGTGTTTCACACCAGATTTTTTTTATTGATTTAAAGGCGCCGCGTTCGACTGCATTGATCGGAGAGCTCTCATTTATAAACTGGGCAATTTGGGTTTTTCGTTCAAAGTTTTGAATATTTTAAAATGTCTTTTTTTCTAATTCATCTTCGGCGGTGAGGGGCAGTCCAGGGGATTTCAGATTTCTTTGACGTGTGTAATGGTGTCAGACAGGGTTGCTTGCTTAGTCCGATCCTGTTTTCGCTTTTCTTGGACGATCTTCCTCATATTCTTGAGGGCGGAGTTCGTATGGGTGATAAAAGGATCAAATGTTTAATGTATGCGGATGACATCGTATTTCTGTCTGACAATGCTACCAACCTGCAGCGTAATATTAATTTGCTGCAAGCGTACTGTGATCAGTGGAATCTGACGGTCAATCTGGGAAAGTCAAAAGTTATGGTGTTTCGTAAAGGTGGTAGGCTGGCTTCTTCAGATAAATGGCTCTATAAAGGAAACCGCATTGAGGTGGTGAGCCAGTACAAATATCTAGGAGTTATTTTGACTCCTCGTTTATCTTACACCTAAAGCAAAAGAGTTCGGTTGCTAAATTAGCTTTGAACAGATTGTGGGAAGGTTTTATCATGCAGGATCTAGTTCCGCTGTCTGTTAAGTACAGTTTTTTTAACTCTGTCACGCGTTCAGTGTTATGTTATGCTTGTCAGGTGTGGGGGTTTCAACGTTTTGAAGTTATTGAAATGATTCAAAGATTTTTTATTAAGAAATTATTTGCCCTACCTACCTCTACTCCAAATTATATCTTGTACTGCGAGACTTGTGTAAGTTTACTTTTCTCCTACACTTTAAAGTTACACTTCAATTATGTATCCAAAGTACTAAATTTTTCAGATGACCGTTTTTCTACAACTTCAGCTCTTCTAATAATTAATAAAAATACTTCTTGGTTTTCTCAGTGGAATTCCTTAGCTCGAAATTATAATTGTGTATTTGAATTTTCACTCGAAAATAGGGAACTTTGGCAAGGTCAGATGAAAAGTCTTCTCTCCATTATAAATTCTAGGCATATGGAGGAGTCTGAGAGGCACGCCCAATCTTCAACACGTTTTTGTTGTACAAAGATTTGGAGCACACTCTTCAGTTTTTCAGGTTTACAGCTTCAAACCATTGTGGTCTTTCTTTAACTCAACTTCGTTGGTTATTTAAATTAAGGTGTGAGCTGCTATATTTAAATTACTGTCCTTTCCTAGAAAGAGATGTGGATCTATGTCCTCTGTGTAACTCTCGGTCCAAAGAAGACGTCTTTCACTTCGTTGCGGAATGTACTATTCTTTTAAAACTTAGATTACTTTATTTTGGCTGTAAGAAGTTATCCAGATCTCATTTAATATCCCTCCTAAATTCATCTTCTTGCCAATCACTTCTTAATTATGCACGACACGCCTGGCAATATCGTTACCAACTTGTTCAGTATTTCAATTTTTAATTTTTTTTCAACTTTCTTATAATTAGACTTCACAGTAATTGATTAAACATCAACCTCCGGCAGACGGATAACTTATCCATGCCGTATATACTTGTTTTCTTTCTTTCCTTTGTATATATGACTAATTGTATAATAAAGTATATTATTATTATTATTATTATATTTTATAATAAAGTGCATTTTTAGAGCAATGATATTTTCAGCGCTAAGAACAAGTAATGAACTTCTATTTCGTGGGCACTTTGTTTAGGTAATTTACTAAATTGAAAAGATTAATCTATTCTCTGCTAACATCTGTAGTGGAAGATTGAATGAATACATTGCTAATGTCCAAAAAAAAAAAAAAAAATAATAGATAGGGGAGGGTGGAGCTTGCTGTTACAGTGTAATTTAAAAAAAAAAATCGGCTGAGAGAAGCACTTCCAAAGTGGTCAAAGTTGAGAGTTATGTAATTGCTGTTTTCTTGTAACCAGTTCCCGCTAAGATTCTGTTGCATATGACGGCATTGTCTGACATTACTCGAAATATCTTAGTGAAAGCTACATTTTATTTTTGAAACCGAAAGCTGTGGTCTGAAAACTACTAAAGGTAAGGCTTTCATATTTATGCTGTTAATTCATACATCCTTAACAATAATTTCAATCCAATATGGTTGCGCTAGTATTCTTTGACCTATATGTTTACGGATTAATTAGTGAAATAACGTCAGTAGGGGTTAGTTGTTAACACTTGGTTGGAGCATATTGTTACAGTACAACAACTTGCCCCATTGCATAACTTAAATCAAATCACTGCAGATCTTAAAAAAAAAATGATGCCAAAAACAAGAAAAACGAGAAAGTTGGCAATTCTAACAAAAAGAAAATCTGTGTCTCCAAAGCTGCGAACAAGAATCAAAAAAATAATTTGCCATCATCAAGTGCCGGCGAAGAAGATGAGGACTGGCAGTGGCTGAAATGTCTAAAACCATGGTCGCAGTCAAAAGGTGGAATGCATGCATTGTAAAAGATAGCCCTATTCAAAATGTGTTAAAAATGACCCTAGATATATTTGCCACAATTGTAACTCGGACTCAGAGATGAGAAGTGACAGTGAATAGAAAAGAGAATAAATGAAGTATTTGAGTTTGTAATAATCCAAGATCATAATCAAGCTGCTATTTAACATATTTCAGTTTTATTTCCTTAAAATAAACACTTAAACATGTATTTTATACATTGTAACAACCTACCTTCGCATGTAACAGTATGCGCATTTTAATGCATATTTGAATTTTTTAAATGTTACTTTATTTTGAATAATCTCAAAAAAAGATCAAATTAGTAGAAATAAATAAGACAACAAATTAATCAATTTTCAGCAATTTTGAGTGCAACATACAGCAATTAAAAATGTTAACTGAAATTTATAACAACAAGCCCCACCTTCCCCTACTTATTCAAAAAAGTAAATATGAAAAGATAATCAAGAGCCGGCATAATTCTGCACAAACATTTTAGGATGTGGAAGCCTTTGTTTGCTAACAATGTTTCCAAGGTCCGAATGAATGCCGAATTAGCAAAGATTATGTGAATGATGATGGCCGAAGTTGTATTATTTCGATAATCATACGCCATTGGTGACGAATCGTACACCCCCGTTTCTATTACATTTTAACAAACAAAAAACTAGAAGAATGGCTTCATAACTTTTATCAAATTCTAACCATCCCCCCCCCCCGAAAAAAACAGTGTTTACCTATTGAAAAACGTAATTAATTTTCTTCAAGGGGATTTGGTGAAGATGATCAAGATTGGAAGGGCCAGAGAAGATTGTTTAGCAAATATGGTTTATCTGATAATTCAAGAAAAATTGTCTCGAGTTTATGGACTGCAAATAGAATGACCATTTTTTTTATAAATCCACCTTACTCATATGATTTAATGATTCTTGACACTTTTTCAAGCTCAAAAAATTTTTTTTGCAAGGTTGACAATCTCATTTAGAAGTTGAAATTCATTCCACAACTGTTTTTTTTTTTTTTTTTTTTTGGAAGACGAATAGTTTGAGGTCCCCCAAAGAGACATAATAATTTTCTCATATTTCAAAATTTTCTAAATGTCAATTCTATTTTCCAGTCAAACCAAACTTTGTTTCTATAAAGGAATTTGTTCTTTCACACTTCTTCCAGATTAATGAAAAATGACCAAGTCTAACAATAAAACAGCAGCTTACACCTGTGTAGCAGAGCTCTATGCTAACCTACTCGAAATTTATGGATATACAAAGTTTTCAATTTTTACTTAATATTTTATGAATATCTTTGCCCCTTCGGCGAGTGGTTAAATACTTGTCCGTCACTTATTAAGAACTTGTCCGTCACTTGTGCGATTACTTGATTTTTGCTTAGCCATGAACAAAAACCATTAGCCTAAATCTATCATAAACACTAAGTCATGATGGTCCGTTTTTACGTGAACACTTTACACCTGGTTTCCACTTCTTCTAATCAAAACACTTACACTGAAAGAGGTGAGTTAAGGATCATAAAAGTGAGAATCAGAGAAGATCAAGATTTGGGATATACATTAGCTAGAAAAGGTGAATCCTAGAATCCAAATGTTCAAAATTTGAGTTGCTAATTTCGTCCATTTGAAGAACTTCTTTCTTCAACCACAACAGTGTTGAACCAAAATAGCTTTTTTTCTTCTAACAAGTTGTTCTGTTATAACTGTTGTTCTTAGATATATGGTCCTTCTGGTAGTGCAGTATAGAACACTGAGTGTCCAGTCGTACCTAACACAGGTAACCTGATTCAACGCATTTCATTTTGCATGCAGTTCTTTCTTTAAACTTGAAAACTAAGCAACACATTTAATGATTCCTAATGTACAGGCACCCCCCTGTTCAAGCTGATAGCTCTTTAGATGCAGAAATGATGGAAAGGAAAATTAATGGCAAGAGAATGATAGATATGCTTAATTATGCCTTGTGGAACGGTAATATATTGAATAGAGCGAAGGAGATTATATAAGCAGTATAGTTGAGGATAATATAAGCAGTATTATTATATATAACAAAGTCATGGACGATAACTGTCAACTCCTTTGCATAGAGATGGATACTGGAGAAACGGAAAATTCAAACCAGAGAGAATGAATAAAAAGAAAATGAAGAAGTTAGAGAGATAATGAAGGTGAAAAATACGTAGTCTAGAAGAAAACAAATACAGAATGGGAAACGAAAGAGACAAATAAAAGAGAATTCAATGCGAAATAAGAATACAAAGTGTTCAGCTTCCAGCAATTTTTTTTATTTTATTCACATCAAACCACATATATACGCACACATACAATCTTAAAAAAAAAAAAAAAAAAAAAAAATTCCCAATTCAGTAGAACTTTTATAACAGTAGGAGAGAGTTATTACTAAATTACCCTTACTATATGGGGCGGGTGTTGGTGTAGTGGTTATGAGCATGGACTTATAACTGGGAGGTCGCCAGTTCGAGTCCTGCGTATAGGTGCTAAATTTTATATTCATTTACAAACTGTTAATAGTAAAAAAAAAGCTTTCACTCCCGACTAGGACATCTTATTTGGTAACTGGACGTTCCTGCCCGCCCGAATAAAATAGGCATTACTAACTATATCCTAACAAATCTATTATAATGATGTATTATGAGGTGTGGGCAAAGATAAAGAGAAAGAATTGGTCCAAAAAGGAGTTCAAATATATTTATCTTTTAGGTGGGCAGGAATATTTCTGCGATGTTCCTAAAGCAAAGATACAAACAACACCACGTCCTGGATCTGCAGCAGATTAAATGCTTGTTGGAAAAATATCCATTGGCTTATAAGGCAAGCAGAAGGAGTTCATTGGGGAATCTTCACCGGGTACTTGTGGTAGATTGGTAAACCAGGGCGTTCTGTGGCCGTAAGGATTATGATGAGTCTGTTGACCGGGACACACTGTAGGCTCAGGGAGAAAGAAACAGCGCTCCATGTCCTCTGCTACTACGAGAGTCAGGCACAGTAATGAAGCCCCTCGCCCATCCCGCGGTAACGAGCTATACGGAGGCAGCTTTCAGGCGGCTTTGGTATCTGTTTGTGAGCACCAGATCCATTTTGGACGTGTGATTGTGGGCCATTGGTACTTTCTTTATTTCTATTCTATTCATGCCATTGTAGTGGAAGAAAGCAATGAAAATAAATAGTTTTATAAAATATATTAAATAGTAAATTTACCTTCCAAAAGAGTGTATTTTAGTGTCAGCTACTGTAAATTGGGGTCATTGCTTGTAGGGAAACAAAGGCACAAAATTTAATACAATCCGACTTGGCCAACTGCTTTGTTAGAGAGCATTCCTTAAGACAGTCAGACTTCTGCCTTCTAACAAGACAGACTTGTGCTAGAATTCAAGGAGGACGCTTCTGAGTTGTGTTATAACATTACAGTTTATTCCAGTTAATTTATAAGAATATTGTTGTGATAATCTAAAGTAAATTAATTTCTCTTAGATAATATAGCTATTTTAAAAAACAGTGTGATTTCTTTATTATTGCTAATACTTCATTCTCTTTTAAACTTGCATACTTACAAGCCCTTTTATTATACAATACCGCTCGTGCTACTACAAATACACATCATCACACCAAAACATTTCACCATCGACTAAATCACCAGTATCTCTTCTAGTGCCTTTTGTACTGAACCTAAAAACTAGGCGGAGGTACCAAAGAATCCTTCCTTTAGTTAATAAATGAATAAATAAATAATAAAGAGAAACATTGAAAGCTAAACATTGTGAAAAAAATAATTATTATTATAATGTTATACTAATGTTACCATTTAATGATATTGTTTAATAGAACGAATGAAATGAACTATAATGGATGAAAATACTGAACACCTACAGCCAAGTAGGGACGGTATTTCACACATGATGTTTATTTGTTTTCTAAATTAATATAGTAAAAATTACTTCACAAACACAAAAAAAAAAAAAACTACAAATCTATAGACGGTAATAAATTCATTGTTTTTTTTGGTCGTTTTCTTTAAGGATCAAAGGAATCATTACAGAAAGGAACAAAAAAAATATATAGTTTGGTATAAAATGAAAGAGCGAGTTGGACACAGCAATAAGGGAAGGAGTTAAAATTAATTTTTTTTTTAAAACCCCATTCCTTATTAAGGCATATCTAGTAAGAATATCATTTTTTTTTTTTTTTTTTTTTTTAATGTTTAAGACTGAACAACTTCTTTTTACTTCTACTCCATTATGGATCTTAATAAAGCCGCCATTTTATATTACTGCGTTTTTGTACTATAATTATTCAACAGGTGTGAGAATTGTCCTGCAAGATTTTTTTTTTTTTTTTTAATTCAAAACTCAAGAAAACAAATAATAAAATCTACTAATAAACTTATATTTATTGCCATTTTATTGGCAAAAGCTTTTACTTTCAATTTGTTGCAAATTAAAATTAGTAATTTTGTTTTTATTTTGTTTTTCAGTAAACTATCATAATTTTTGTAAAAATTGATGCTGGATTTTTTATCCTTTACTGGATTCTAGAAATGTCTCCTTTATCAAGAATGCGATTTACACAAAAAACAACTCCAAGGATTTTGTATAAATTTCGGATACTACACACAAACAAATGTCTATCACAATTATTTGAAGCATTTTTTCCAAGGAAATTCGGTACTGAAGGAACAGTAACGCAGGGAGGTATCCAATCTTTTACGGTGATCCGGGCCACATTTAATAAAATCCAAACCGTGGATGAAGTATAATATCCAACTAAACGAATAACATCAGTTGCCAACCAATTCAGTAGCCTTTTATTTCATTGGGCCGCGCGACATAGAATGGCTGAAAAGCTGAAGTCATGATGCAAAAAAAAAAAAAAAGAAGACTTTAAAATACAAACACTAACGATGTAGCTAATGAGCAGAAATATAATTTTCCTGATATCCGGTGGTAAATTATTGAATTCATAGATAGTACGAAAGCCGTTTAAGAGATAGAAATTGAGTTAGATCAAAATATCCATTTGTAATAACTGTTATAGAAAACTGACTAGCCTAATTAACAAACATTATTAATATTTTAAACATATTATTAGCAAAGTAAAAGTGGGACAGCATAAAACTAGTGAGAGATAGCTGACATTGTATTTGAACACTAATATCACAATATATGTATGGTACGATGGAGTTACTCGTAGTTGCAAATCTCAGTTGAGTTCACAAAGTGCTATACAGATATTTTGGTTCAAATTTTTATTCTTCGTTTATTTTATCCTTGAAAATTGTTGCTCAGAAATGTCGATGTTGCCAAAAGAAAAAAGAAAGAGGAAGACATAAATAAGGCAGGACTGTGAAGCAAGGATTATTAATCTGGAAAGAGAGGATTTCTAAAGTCCAGTCTTTAAATTGAATGTCAAATTTAAATTCTATATGTTCTATTTGAAATTTGGCCGATACATAACAAACTGAAGAGCTGCAGAGATAGTCTGCCGCTTTTCGTGGTCATCGACCAGTTTCGGGCGTTCGCCCATTATCAGGATGCTTTCTGTCAAACAGTGTGATAACATCTATGTTGGACAGAGCAAATTTAAGTTAATATACTGTGATATGTTATCACACTGTTGGATAAATAGCATCCGGATGCTGGGCGAACGTTTGAAACTGGTCGATGACCACAAAAAGAAGCCAGGCTATCACGGAAAATATCTCTGATACTCTCCAGCTCTGCGAAACCAACCACAATAACTGAAGAGAGTGGGATTCCTATTATTGAAAACGTAAATAAAACCAACGTTCGTGCAGACATATTTCACCACACTCCTTGGACCAAAAAGACACCTCTAATATATATACCTTAAAAAATACTAGTAAATTGTTTATTCATATTAGCTTAGAAATGTTTTGTTGAGACGCATTTGTAGCCGTCCTGGCATCCATGCTCTAAAGTACCACTTCAGTACAATATATGGTTCTATCACCTCTATCATATTATGGTACATTAAGAAGCAACGCCAGAATTCCATATTGCCAGTGCAAATAAATTGATACACAGTGTTGAATGTTTCCGGTCGGAGTATCCTATATAATAAGTACTCCGGATAAAATAATCTTTTTTCAGAGTTAATAATTTTTTTTTTCTATTGCAATGTGTTTATGTCTATTGTTTCCATTTTATTATATAATTTAATAAATAAAGTACAAAACGCATAAGAATATAAACAATGTACCATACAAAGTGCAAAAATGGTTAACAAAAAAAAATTAAATAAAATGAAATTAACATAAACTAAAAAGCTCTAACAAATAACGAAGATATATATATATACATATATATATAAATAGAAATATATATATCGTGTTAGTTATGGACAATATTGGCGACGATACGTGACCAAGACGGACGATTTATTTAAGGGCTAGACTCAACAAACAGGATTGCCAACGTGCAAAAATAACTTTTACCAATAAACAAAGTGTTCTCATCTGTATATTATATATTGGCTGCATTGTGAATAGTAAAACATCCAACATCTAATCATTGTTAACAATGAATGAAAATAACGTACTACGGTTAAAAAAAAAAAGAAGAGAAATGAAGTAGAAATTGAAAAATAATCATTTATCTATTTGTAATATATATATTATATATTTATTCGATTTTCATTTACTTTCTTTATTGCTATAAGAGAAAATATTGCAATCCTGATAGATTTGACGTTTCCTCCAAGTGCTTTTTCAGTAAATTATACGACACTATCAAGTATCGTATATGATATTAACAAGAATCAATATGTTGCCTAAATTCTCCGGCTTTGCAAAAAAACTATTGGCTATAAGTGTAACATTATTAAATGTGTTTTTTACTTTCTCATAATCCTAATAAGAAATATTTTAATCACGACCAATTTTAAAAATCGAATTTTTCACCGAAAACACATGATTCGAGATTCCCTGAGTCCGAAAGAGTGTTTTTTTCTTTTTTTAAGATAATTGTTGTGTGGTGTGTATATGTAAACATGATATCTCAAAAAACAAAAAATCGCTTGAAGTTCAAACTTGATATTCCATTTAAATATCACATTGGTTATTTATCAAAATTCCTCAACTTGGAGTATAGCTCCCACATCAGTGAATTAGGTTTTTCACTTCTTTTTTTTTTTTTGCGAATTTCTCAAAAAATGGCTCCAATGATTTCCTTTAAACTTGCAATATTTTAAACTTCCGCTAATAAAAATCCACTAATTGCGACTCACAAGGCTCCCCTCCCATCAAATTTATGGATAGTTTTTCTAAGAAAAAATTCTTGAATAATTCAATTTTTTTTTTTACTTTCAATTACTCCTAGTAAGATAAAGTATTGTAATCGTCTCAAATTTTCGATCTCGAGAGTTTTCACCGGAAATATCCGTTTTGAGGTCCCCTGAGTCCAAACTAGTGGTTTTTAGCAAATGGTCTGTGTGTGTGAACAGCATAGCTCAATAATGAAAAACCACAGAAAGTTGAAACTTGATATTCCGTTTAGATATCACCATCGGATCTGATTGTACGTTTTCTGTCAAAATTCTTCAACCGGAAGTATCACTTTACTAGTTTTTTTTTTTTTACTTTTTTTTTCGTTTTTCTCAAAAATGGCTGCGAGATTTTCTTTAAACTTGGTATATCAACTACACATACAAGGATCTACAACTTTTATTTATAACATTTTTCTGGGAAAATTCATTTAAGGGTAGTTTATGGGGAAGGGGTGGTGTTAGGTTTTCATCTAAAGTGGTTTTTTCAGTTTATTAGACAATGCTGTCATCTAAATAATGTTAGTTAACTAGAATTGAATATTTTGTTAAAATTCCGAGTTTGAAAAAAAATCGGATAACCGGAAGTACGTTTACTTAACCACTTTACTAAATGATTTTTTTCACTTTTTCGCAATTTTCTCAAAAATGGATCTGACGATTTTCTTGAAACTTCATATATAAACTAAACATACAAATATCTACAACTTTTATTTTAAACATTTCTCTGGGTAAATTCATTTAATAGCACTTTTAGGGAAGGGGCAGGAGTTACGTTTTTTTCTAAAGTGCTATTATAGTTGATCATACAATTTTATCATCCAAAGAAAATTAATTAGAAATAAATAGATGGCCAAAATTCCGAGTTTCAAGAAAATTAGTAAACCGGAAGTGCTCTTTTACTGAACAGTTTTTTTTTTCAGTTTTTCCACAAATTTCATTAAATTTGGTACACAAAGTATAAAATTTGATTATAATTTTGAGAACTGGAGTAAGAGGAAGTTGTGTGAGTGTTTCACACCAGATTTTTTTTATTTTCAAATTCATTTGCCAGAATTCCGGTTAAATTTAAACCTTGTTTTTCTTCAAATCTAACTTAGTATTTTATCATTTGCCTAGATTAATGGTACATAACCTGTATGTGGATGTTAGATCAATAATTAAGATATTACTCACGTTAAAATAATGGAATTTAAGATAAAGGGTACCTGCTCATCCATTATAATGTATCAATTATAATGTAAGACTTTCTTAACATACCTGTAACAAACAAGAGAAAAACTTATTAGTACAACTTCAACAGATCAGTAATGAAATATTTCTACACTAGTAATATATTTGTTGACAGAATATAGAATAATGAAAGAGGAGTGATCGCATAACGAATCGCAACCATCACGACTCAAATAGGGCTATTGTGAAGTCTCTAAAGTTAACGTAATTAACCGTCGCTGGCTCAGAGCTTATTCGCTAGTCAGGTACCCAGCGGCCCTGGTTTAGAAGGTTTGTCTTATATATCTGCGATAGTCCCCATGAACTATTTCGCTTGCCTTTGGTCAGTGATATTTCTCCAGGAAATCTCCGGTCCGATAAAAAAAAAAAGACGCCACAGAAATGTTCCGATCCCATAAAAGATGTATTTGAATCTTTTTCGGATTAATTTGTCCGTCCACATATCCTGCACTCATGCTCTGGCACCCAGATAAAGCAAGCTTATAAGAACTGTCCACTTCGATGAGGTGCTGAAACACGATACCACACCAGCTTAGAATACAACTTTGTGGGCATCGATATCTTTGATTGCAACCTGATTATCCAAGTATTGTGGAGATTCCATATTAGAATCTCTTTGGCATAGTATCATATAACCATTAGTTTTTCTTGGAAGACTGTAAATTTGTAGATACTAGTTCTAGAAAAGAAAATTTATACTTTCGATTTAAACTAAGACAAACCAACTCTGTATGAACTAACGAATTCCAGGTCAGTCCTGGAAGGGTTACTTTAAGAACAAGGGCAGGAAATATAGAATATAGAATCGCAGCCACATTTAGAGTGGATTAAAGCAGAATAGATTAAACTATGGGTTTGGCACACTAGCATTTAGCCCGATTAGAATGCCGTAGAAACAACAGCTAGCGTAGGAAAACAATGCTTGCTATCAAGATCTTAGCAACTCACAGTGGCATTAAGCGCTAACAGGGAAATGTTAAGTAAAGAGAATGAGAAGAGAATAAAAGCGACAATTTAGAAACATACAGCACTTTAACTCTAACCAGATTCACAAGATTACACATTTATTTCGTACCAAAAAAGTCTGATTCGAGACACTTACACGACCTTTTTTTTACTCCTGTTAATGCAGTTATACACAAAATAATTTTGTGTTTAAATTTCCAATTTTGCTCTTATGTCCTAACAACGTAAATATACAGGTGGTAGGGGAATTAGTGCCATTCTACCAACCGGAGTATGTAGAGAATGATTACATTGTAGGCCAGCCAATAATATTCAGCGAGAAACTTCAATTTTAATGTTTCAGATTCATCAGAACCATCTAAAAATCAATTTTATCAGAAATAGTTACAAATAAAAGTGATAGCTTTATATCTATGCAATTAGTATTCCAAGTATAAAGGAAATAATAGTCCTTATCGAGAAAATTCCCCCAAAAAACTGTTCTGTAAACATCTTGCAATCCTTTTAATGTAGATGTATATTAATTTCATATAAGTGGTTAAAAACCATAAATTGTATTGAAGTAGTACTTTAGAGGAAAGGTAAACGCCACTGTTCCCCCAGAACAAAAATACTCTGTTGTAGAGTTGTGAGACGGACCCCATCCGTCTTATGACAGATTACTTTGATTGTGAGGAAAGGTTCAGAAAACTTTGGTAGGAACAAAGTGTCTGTGGAAGAGCTTAGGCTATTTCCAAACGCGTAACTAGCAAATAAAGCGTCTATGGCCAGTTAATAAAAATGCGCCTGTTAAGATAAACGCGTTTTACAACATAGTGTAAACGCTATTTTAAACTTCAACTTTACAAATTTTGTTAACTCAAAAAATCGCGATGTGACGCGGTTCAATTTAATCTATCATCTAAAATTATACCGTTCTTAAAAATAAAAGCTTTCGATCCTGGTAAAGTAAACCTTTAAGGAAAATAATAATAAGGTATACCTCCCCCAACAGAATGATGATTTATTATATTAAAAACAATAAAATTTCAATTAAATTGCTTAAAAGTTATATATCACTATTTATTATTATAAAAAAAAAAAATAAAAATTATTAAAAATTAAAATTAATCAAATTCTGTTTTGACTAATTTATCGTACTCTATGGAAAGTAAACTTAAAAACAACAGTTTTAGCAAATTTATCGTACTCTATGAAAAGTAAACTTAAAAACAACAGTTTTAGCAAATTTGTCGTACTCTATGGAAAGTAAACTTAAAAACAACAGTTTTAGCAAATGTATCGTACTCTATGGAAAGTAAACTTAAAAACAACAGTTTTAGCAAATTTATCGTACTCTATGAAAAGTAAACTTAAAAACAACAGTTTTAGCAAATTTATCGTACTCTATGGAAAGTAAACTTAAAAAGAACAGTTTTAGCAAATTTATCGTACTCTATGAAAAGTAAACTTAAAAACAACAGTTTTAGCAAATTTATCGTACTCTATGGAAAGTAAACTTAAAAATAAAACAGTTTTAGCAAATTTATCGTACTCTATGGAAAGTAAACTTAACAACAAAAGTTTTAGCAAATTTGTCGTACACTATGGAAAGTAAACTTAAAAATAAAACAGTTTCAGCAAATTATCATACTATATGGAAAGTACAACTTAAAAATAAAACAGGGTTTCAGCATAATTTATCGTACTCTATGGAAAGTAAACTTAAAAATAAAACAGTTTTAGCAAATTTATCGTACACTATGGAAAGTAAACTTAAAAACAACTAAGTCGATCCTGACTCATAATATGATCTTAAGTAATTTTATACAATTTTTTTTTCTTTTAGTTTGCTGAAACTTCTTTCAGCATTAGCGAATTTTTGTTACTGGTAGACAAAAGATTTCGGAGTGGTTGTGATAAACGGTATGTTTTGCACAAATCCCCCTTTCTAGTCTAGTCCTTCTAGATTTTTGAAGATGGGTGAAATTCTTTCAAGTTTTTTTTGAAAAGAATAAAGTGCTTAGCATTTGAAATATTCAATTCTCATTTTGTAATAATTATATGCAATTTAATTCTTCGTAATATTGTGCACCTTTCACAATACAATTCTTCGTATTCCAGCTGGCTGCTGTTTTGTTTTTTTTATTAATCTAAAAGTGGCATTTCGCCTTATATCTACGGCGCCTATGATCGGGGGCCATATGGACCATACGCTATTTCTCTTTAAGGTTATAGTTCGATTTGTTCGGAATGCGGTGAATCTTTAGATGGGTTAGAGTAGAGTCTGGATTTTTGCTCTAGACCTGGTTAGTTACTGTTTTTCTTTCGGATAGCTAAATGGGTCTAGTGGGGCTTTGAATAGAGTACGGTTTGGTCACTCACCCTCAGATGAACAATAATAAAAAAATAAAATAATTTTTTTCTTTTTCTCAAGAAGAAAGTGTTACATTTACTTTTTTATTTGTATTTAAAAAAAAAAAAAAAAAACAAGAAAAAATAAATCTCACTACCTGAATGAATATGAAATTGAAACTAGTGAAAACTGATACGGAATTATAAAACCTGAAATATAGAAGTTCAACCAAGCATTCTAATGTCCAACACCTCTATATTTCTACGTCATAACCATTGCCACAGTTTATGTTTCTAAAAGTAGATATTTAAACCGATCTTATTGTGGATATTCAAGTAAAATTTTAAAAAATTCTGAAAAATGATAGGATCTTCAATATATCAATCACCGTTATATCTAGCGTTGTTTTTTTGTTTTTTTTTATCATCAGAATTCTCAACCGGAAATGTAATCTCACTTAGAGATTATTTTTTTGAAGATTTTTACGAAAATTACTGAAACGAGGTTAAGGGAGAGTTTGTCAAGCTTTCCCCTTAAATGCCCATTCCTTACAATGTAAGTTTCTACAATTTTTATAATAATGTGATTGATAATAAGAAATTGTATTAAATAGATTTATATTAAAAATATTAATAGAGGCAAAAATTTGTAAGTTGGCTGGCAAAGGGTAAAAAAATGCAGGTACAAGACACCGTTACAAGAGAGGTCAGAGAACTCGGCCAATCTTTCTCTTTTAACCCCTTCTAGAAATCAAATATAAAGGGCAGGTTTTAACTAACTACCAAGAACAGCATTGTTTCATCAGTCTAATTTCTGGAGAGAGAACATCAGTGCCAATTACTGTTACGTGAACGTTTGAGTTTAAATCAATCAAGGGCAAGGAATTTCTGTATATTTATAGGCTTATTTCATTATTACTATTAACTTGTAATTGTTATTCACATTAGTCAAATATTGTCATATTATTTATTATAAGAGTGGTGACATCTTCATTGTATCTAAAAACATACCTTCTCTAAAACATACAAACATACAAGGCCCTTTCAATACCACTCTGCTACACCATACTATTACAACACGCATCACAAACTACACACTCAACCAATAAATTAAAATAATAAGGTTGCTTTATGCTATACTATAATTCCAAGTTGAAAAAAAAAAAAATCATATAATGGAAAATGTAAAACAGCAATATTTGTCTAAGTTTTTCCGAATTTTCTCGTCAACAGTTTTCCAACGTATTTCCACAAACTTGAATAATTTTTATATATTTCCAGTATACAGCATTTTCCAGTCAAAATGCATTTAACATACTTTTTATCAACAAAATTAATATTTTTTTTTTAAATCAAATTAAACATTTTTTTTTTCAATATATTATGTTAATTAATTATTTTTCTGAACCATTTATTAATTTATTAGGATAATAATTTGAATACTTTTCAAAATAAGCTTTTTTAAAAACAATTTATTGATCTTATTTTTTAAAATTCTCTGAAATTAGTACCTCCTCTTCTTATTTTTACACATTGTGGCAACACTGCGCAGAAATTAAACCTTTTGTTTTTTACCAATTCACTACCCTATTTTGAATTACATGTTCAAAAATTCTAGCAAATTCACATTGGTGCCGTTCAAAACTGGCGCATTCGGATGAAGCCACAACAACGAAAAGCATTTGGGGGTTAGTAGACCCCCCTTTTTTTTTTTGCTAATCATATTAGTCCTATTAAATATTATATTTAATAAGCGCGTTGAAATCTACTGGGCGAATAAGCCCTAAAAACTCTCTTGCCCAAGAAAGACGTCAGTCACAGCATGCGGACGGACCACCATTTTTCCAAAATAACACAAATATCTGAATAATTTTTATTATAAGAAGAAAAATTTCGTAAATACTGTAGAAGTTTCGAAACAATGTTTCACTGAAAATAATTTTTTAGATTCTCTAATTATGAAAAAGAAATAGAAATTGACGTATGTGTGTGTGTGTGTGTGTGTGTGTGTGTGTATGTTTTATGTTGTGAACCGCATAATTCAAAAACAAATATCTCATAGGAAGGTGCTCCTCAAATATGATATTCCCTTTCAGGTATTTATTAGTGTTAAAACAGAAAGGTTTTGATGAAATCCGCCAACCTGATATGCCACTTCCGTTTTGCGCGATTTTCTTGAAAAAAAAAAAAGAAAGTATAGTATACTATTATGGCGGGAATATCAATATTACATTATTTGAAACATTTTTTTCTGTGATTTTAGAACGTTCTGGAGAAGCTACGGGAAAGCTTATTATCTTCCTGCCATTGTGAGTGAGTGAAAAAATTGCGTTTCCTGGCCTGCTGAATATTAAGGTAGCTAAACATTTAATTAAATATTATCTTTTATAAAAAAAAAATTATTAATTAGATAACATTTAATTAGACAAAATTAGAAAGTTGTCCTAAGAGTTTCTCAGAACATCAAGTACCAATATTATTTTATGCGGCAACCTTGACAGAGCTTAGCGTACCTTTTATTATTTACCAGTATTGCGATAAAATTATTGCACTGTGTGTAATGTTTTTTACTACCTGAATGAAAACATATTTATAAGTTTCGAATGGAAAATTAAACAACGCATTGTGGCCAACTTAATGTTCTGTTACAGATGACGTAAAAAGTGAATAGCTCATAATATAAATCTTTAGTATTAATTATAAAAATGGTCACTGTTTTAAAAAATATATTTGTTCGACGATATCAGACGTGGAGTCGCGCGCTTATTTTCGCCCCTTTAGGTGTCACAATCTACTAAGTTAGTTTTATGTTTTGTGGTTTCATAATTAATAGTGCTTACTTAGCCAGCAAGGGGTATCTGTTGCATGCAGTTACTTGGGGAGTAGCGACCCCACGGGTTACCACAGCTCAGTGTACTCCAAGCACTTCATCAGAACAGTACACAATATACTTAAACTACATACACTCTACACCTTACAGACAAGGACAAACACAGTACACTAACTAAGGTCTCAGTCTCTATTTAATTGGCGATCGCCAAGGAAGAAGGAAGGGATTAGCTCAGTGGTAGCGCGCTGAACTAGCAACGCGGGAGGTCGCAGGTTCGAATCCAGCATGCTGTCCTTAAATTTTTTTTCTTCCTAGGAGCCTCTGCAACTTACTGTCCGGTGATGGGCAGTGTTATCTGCAGACAGAACACTGCTTGGAGGCCCAGCTATACATTGGAGGAGGCTCCGAGGAGCACAATAGATCTTTCAGGTCGCAATGCAATAATCCCCTACAACAATCTATAATCTAGTGCTTACTTAATTTAAACAAAAAAAAATCTTACTTCTTTTAATTTTTATTAATATTTTTTATAACTACAAAATATACATTCCAACAAATTAAATATGTTAAATAAAATTAAGTAATCGATGTGTTTGTGGGCTAGTGAAATTATCCAGCGATTGTACTCTTATTAACTTGATTTTATTCTATTAAGACGTAATTAAGACGAGGATATCTTCTCTTCAGCCGCCCTGCATAAATTCTAGAGGGAATAGTATTTCGTGAAAATTTAGTGAATTAAAAGTTTAGAATCAGCAATTATGGGGGGGGGGTGAACCTGTGGAAATTAAGTGGACAAATTTTAGCTAGATGGTTGAGGAAAGGAATATTTAGGTCAGTATGGTGAGGTTAGCAACTTAGTTAGGGTGTGTTGACAATTTTTCGAAGGATTTTTTTTTTGGATTGAAATGACTGGATACGGTGGGAATTGGAACGCTTGGTTGTTCCCCATGATAGGCAGAAACGGAGATGCTTCAGGAGATGCCCAATATTAAGAAGCTGCGTCAGCAGCTACGGGAAAAATCCTTTGAAGACTGGGCAAAAAGCAAATAGCAGGGAATTGGGGTCTGCCACTTTAAGGATAATCCCAGATATAATCGTTTCATCAGCGATAAGCAGACCTTGTCGGGATCTAAATGGGTTAATGCGTTAAAGCGCAACATTAACTACCTCCGCTCCGTGGTGTTATCGGCCAGTCAACAGAAGAAGTTGGACTCCTCTGCCGCAGAGGCGGTAGAGAGACATCGAAACACCAGCCCATGTGCTGGGCAAAACTGTCCTCAACATGCTTCTGGTGGACAAGGCGTCATCATAGGGTGAAGCATTGCCATCACGGATCTGTTGAAGAGTTGAGGTACACATGTTTTGAGGACGGTATATGGAATAGATGACGACAGATCGTCACGGATACGGCTGCCCTAATTGCTTCGAGGAGATAGTAAGCGGAGCCTTCTATATAGTCAGACATTTTCGCTATGCAAGTAATGACAAAGATCAAGCCGCCAATGTAGCCGCGGGAAAAGAAGAAGATATACGAGAAGTGTATCAAATACTTTCCCGGGAGAAATATAAGAGAGAGATTTGGAGAGAGGGACTTTGAGGTCCGAGGCGTTAGGGTTTCGGCTCGAGAGGAGCAAGCAATCCCAAAAAAAAGACTTCCAATTTTTTGACGAATCGGTATTTGAAACCGGACCAAACTGGACTTCTCTGGTTGAACGGAATGTTGTTGTTGACACGCTTAGCTATAGTCTGTAACCACATTTACGCTATAGGCACAATGAGTGGATTTGATTGGTTTTATTTCCTACGCAGTAAATCTCAACGTTAACAAATACATTGTACATCACGATGTTTAGGGGTACGTTGAACCCCCACCACTCCTCCACCACTAAGGCGAGTGAACCCCACCCCGCATCAGAGAGAAAGAGCCCTCTCGAGAGAGAGAGGAGGGAGAGGCCAGGTGGATATGATGCGTGGTGGGGCGCTTCACTCGCTAGTGTGGGGAGTGGTGGGGGTTCACTACCCCTACAACATTAATAACATCAATGTCTTTATTAGTCTCCAAATGTCTCACGATTGATTAGTATGCTGTGTTTTAGCAACTTAATGTAATTAAGCAGCTCCACTTTTATAAATTTGTTTTTTTACAATAAAGTGTTTCTCTCTCTAGGCGAAGTCTTTTTATTTTGTAATGTAAGTTTTATATAGTTTGTCTGAACCGTCTGTTTAGTTCGAGTCATTTGAGTCTATTATGAGGATTTCAAGTCAGGGTCTTTTTACTGTAGGAGTGATTAGAGTAAAATGGTAATTAAAAACTAAATTATAAAATAAATAAATAAATATTTCATAAAAAAGAACAACTTCATTGTTTAATGTCTGTCTGTCTACCATCCTATTTCAATATTCGTAATATTCTGTCGCATCTTCTACATAATTATTCATATATTCATGTAAATAAGATCAGTATTTTTTATATCCATTTATTAGGAGAGGATAAGAAAAAAAAAAGAAGAAGAAATGAACCTGAAAATTACCTCCGTCTTATTACCTGAATTACAAACAAGTAAAAGTATTAAAATTAGATCCTTTAAAAAAAGGGGGGAAAAATTGTAATTAATGTTTCACCTTGCGACACTTATTTTTTTTAACTTATTAAAATTTAATTTTTTTTTTGGTTAAATTATTGTTCTTTTATGAAACTTGATAATTGAAAGTGATTGTTATTTAATTGGGGAAGTATTTTTAATCTTAATATTCGTACATAACTAGAATGGTTCACTATTTCATCGACTCATCAAAAAAATGTCAGTATTTAATTAAAATATTAATAAAGATAAATAATTTGTTATTATTTATAATAAAATATCTCTTCTAAAGCTGTCGAATAAGTTTCAAAAGTCAAGAAGAGAGACATTGCATGCTTGACTCTAACTGGTCAAGATTTCTTGAGATTAATCAATAAATCTGTATAAAAAGGGGGGGGGATAGTTAACTTTGAGATTTTTCGTTGATAGAATTGATTTTTATGATTTTTATTTATTTATTTTACTGCTGTTTACTTTACATTTTTTTTTTTTTTTCTTTTCTTCCTGGCATTGAAAATGTAGTTTACATTTAGTTTTGCTCATTTCATCAGATATATTTTATTCCATCTTTATTTAAATTAGCATTTATTTTATTTTATATATGAATAAGAAGCTTGCCTGGATTATAGATCCCACTATTCGGTTTGAGAATAACAGTGATGACCAGGCTGAGAAAATTGATAACGAGAAGCGGAGCATATACAGTAAATGTATAGCGTACTATAAAGAAAGGTTCCGCGATGGGTATGGTGAGAGAGAATTCCGTGTCCGCAGTCTGTGGTTTGGATCCCGAGGCACTATACCGAGGTTGACACGCCAATTTTTTGACGAGGTCGGGATAGACCGTCAACACCTGACGGTTTTGGCGGAGTCGATTATGTTGGACTCCCTAGGGATTCTAAATTCTCATTTATATCGTTGATAGACGACTTTATTACAGTTATCTTGTTGATGGTTCCTCTTTGGTGGGAAGTGTGATTGGATTGAGTGTATTATGTTTGCATGTTTATTCAGGACACCAGCTACAATTTGGGCTAATGATTCAAGACTTTCCAATCACCTGTCAAAATATATATCTACGGACTGATCGGCATGCTGTGTGCATAGCAGCGCAATAAAGTTGTGCAGCCACACTTTTGTTCAATACGGCAAAGTGTTCTCTCTCTGTTTTTTGTTGTTTTGTTCTCGTATTATTTCATTATGAATTTGTACTTTAATTAGTCTTTTTATAAAATTATTAGTTACAGTGTTTACTTTTATATGCATTGTAAACATTGTATTGGAATGTACAATATAAACTCATAAACCTCCAAAAGGAGAGTCTTTTTCTCTGTAAAGGATGCAAATAAAGCATTATTATTATTATTATTATAACATCTATGGTCATTAGCGCCTGGAGACTTCTCAGTGCACTGCCGGTCTCTAGACAGTGTTCTCTCGTTACAGACAACACTGTCCATCACCGAACAGTGAACTGTAGAGGCTTCTAGGAAGAAAAAAATCTAAGGGGTATGCACTGGACTTGAACCCGGAACCTTCGCGTGACCTAACCAATCCCTTCCCTGTTTCAGAATAGGTTTCTGAGTTTTATTTTTTTTTTTTTTGGAATTTCGAAAAGCATGCTACTACATTCATCACGCTACCAACAACAATTTATCACACGATCACTCTATCTTATACATAAATAAAGTTATCTCTCCATAATCAGTAAAATCGTTCATAAAAATTGTTAATAAATTCATTATCAGATCTTGAACAGTTTCTTCATTCACCATCCATTTTCAGCTACCAATTACAGTTTTCAAACTTAAGGAAAATGCTAATTAGATTAAAAAAATTTAAAAATCAACAGAACTATTTTGATTTATTTAGTTTTTTTTTTGTTTTGTTTTGTTTTTTTATTTTCAATAAAGGTGCGTCAAAATTCTATGGTCATTGGTGGCTGAATCTAGTAAACTGCCGATCTCCGCATAATGTTCTCTCGTGGAAGTTAACACTGTCCTGTCACCGGATAATTTAGCTGTAAAGGTTCCTAGGTAGAGAAAATCTAAGGGCAACCGCTTCTGGACACGAATCTACTGGACCTCTGCGTGGTGGTCTAGTGTGCTAATAATCCCTTCCCTTTTATTTAGTTTTAGTTTTGTAGTTGAATAAACAAATATAAAACAAAGAAATATCAATTTGGAAGTTAATAAATGAAAAATTAAAAATTTAATTCATTAAAATAAATAAACCTCTACGTGAGTAAAAAACAAACAAAAAAAAAAACAAAAAACAAAAATAAAATAAAATATTAAAGAAAGGAAAGATATAAATACAAATATATATATAGAATATAGAATAAATAAAAAAAGGAATAATGAAAACTAAATTGTGGAATGTAAGTTAGTGTATATGTATGAGTGTGTAGTAAGATATTTTTTTGTATTATCTAAAAACTAGTGAACTGGTCATTAATCAACTTACTACTGTCAGGTTATCAACCGTTCCTAACACTGATGGTAAACTATCATTTAATAGTTTAGAAAAAAAATAAATAAATAAATAAATAAATAAAAGCCAATACAATTTTTCTTTACATAATAAAAAATCACTAAACGTCAAATACTTCTCCATTTTTTTGTTTGTTTTGTTTTGTTATTGTTTTGTTTTGTTTGTTATGTTTTATTGTTTAATGCAACAGATTTATTTGTTGCGATTTGATGTTTTGATGTTATTAGTTGATTTTAATTTTTTTTTTTTTCGTATCCCCTCTCTTAAGTTGGAAGTCTTCTATACTACTATATTTCCCCAAAATTAGTCTCTCTAGATTTTTTTTTTTTTTTTTTAAGGTTTACTACAAAACATTTTTTTTTAATTTTATTGATGCATAGTATCCGTTTCTGTCTCCGTCAAAAATACTCAGAAGAATTTCCAGAATATGTTTGTTTAAAGTTTGACGTTTATTTTATATATATAAAAAAAAGTAGACGTAAGATTTTTAAACTCATTTATCACTAATCACTCCTTTTTTTTTTTTTTAAACCATTCAAATGAGTTTTTAAATAAACATAACATCCATAAATAAACTATATAGGATAAGACTAAATATATATCTGTCTTGAGCTATTAGGCAATTGCCATGGGGGCAAAAAGAGGCTCAAAAAACAAGGGCTCCACACAAAACAGCAACCGTTAAAGTTAAATATTTATAATTTATTTAATTAAATCTATTATATATTCGTCGGAAATGTATTTAGATAGTAGATATGCAGATTATTCTTTAGTGCCATAAACCAAAAAAAACAAAAACAAAACAATACAATAAAATTTAATTAATAATTATCTATTTTTCCATTTTTGTTCATTATTTTCCATGATTGTTTCGTTATGAATTTGTGTACCTGCCTTTTTTTTTTCAAGTTTCAGAATTTTGTTTTCTAGTGGGCGCCAAACAAAACAAAACCAAAATCAGCCTGCTTATAATAACAACTTTTAAGAATTAAAATGGATTTCCAGTTAATCAGATTTTGTCCGAAACGTTCGTGTAGGGAGGTCTCCTGGATGATGAGTTTACATATTGTTTTCACAACTTGCATATACTATAAAACACACACCAATTATTATCCACACGTAGTTCCCTGGTAGATCCGTTCAAAGTTATTGTAGGAATTCGTGAGGTAAATAGAAGAAAACAATGTCTCTTGAACACTGCATGCCCAGACATTCAGTGCAAAGGAGTAAAGACGTAAAGATTCGCATTGCTCTGAAAATTCTTCTTCAAGAGCCCTAAATTTTTTTTGGTGCATTACACTGACCAACAAAAACTATACACGTATAGCAAATCTTAAAACTAGTGGTTGGCTAGTCCAATAAGATCATCAAAGGCGAGAAAACAAATGGATTAATTAGCTGTTTGCCTAAATTCACTATAGAAACTATTTCTACAAAAATCCTAGAGCACCTATTAGAAAGAGTATTAGGTCTAAATTTTAGGCCATTGCAAATTTAAAAAGGACTTTACGGAATAAATCATGTGGAAATTCAATCATTGCAGTTTTATTTTACTTTTAATTTAAGGCGCGTCAATATCTATAGTTATTGGCGCTTGGAGCCTTCTCAGTGCACTGCCGGCCCCCGGACAATGTTCTCTCGTTACAGACAACATTGTATATCACCGGACAGTGAGCTGTAGGAGTTTCTAGGAAGAAAAAATCTAAGGTTAATACAGCTAGACTCGAAACCGGGTCCTTCGCGTGGGAGTCCAGTGCGCTAACCAATGAGCTAATTCCTTCCCTAATATTTGCAGTTATTTCCATGGAAGAAGGGAAGAAATAACAGGAAGAACACTTCATATATGTACAACATAAAGAGCTTATTTAATGTTGTACCAAATCTAGAAGAAGAAGAAGAAGAAGAAAAAAAAACCGGGTGATTATTACAAAAATGAAGCAGGCTAAACAATGGGAAACATCTTTGATGTTTTTTAACTCGGTAAAAAACTAACCATAATAATTTCATTCTGTCCGAAATGAGCTTTGAGAAGATAGAATTCTACTGCTAGGAAAACTAAAAAGTCGACATACATTTTTTTTAATACTTGATGTAGTTGAGGTCCACCAGCAATGGCTCCCAGTAAAGATGTAGATAGAAACATCTGCGAAAGGAAAGGATTCTTTGGATATTCAATCCGATAATAAGGACTAATGAAACATCAAAGATTATAAAAAAAAAATTATTAACGTTTTCTTCACAACACAATATATTGATTAGTGTAGAAAATAAAACTTTATTACAAAAAGAAGATACATTATTTTCTAGTGAAAATGGACTGCTGGAGAAGATTCACAAGAGTTATTATGTAAGATGTAGAAGTTGTTCAGGTAAAAGAGCTAAAAAATTGTTGAAATGAATCTCAAGAAGGGTATCTCAACCTTTCAAGAAGAGAAAGAGAGAATTAATAAGAGAGAGAGGGAGAGAATATGTTTTATATTTTATTTGGAAAGTAAATTAAAGAATTAAGAGGATAAGACTGAGGCTAGATGGAAGGAGGAAAGTCTTAAAAGCGGACAACAAGATGTAACCTAAGAAAGTTGGCTCAGACAAAAATAATTACAGACAATTGGATAGAATTTGTTGGTTTAGTGTAGAAGAAATACCCTATAATAACTATTGTAGATGTAGATTGTTGTAGGGGATTATTGCACTGCGATCTGAAAGATCTATTATGTCCCCCGGAGCTTTCTCCAATGCACAGCCAGTCTCCAAGTAGCGTTCTCTAGCTATAGGCACTGCTCATCATCGGGCAGTGGGTTGTAGAGGCTCCTAGGAAAAGAAAATCTAAGGGTAGCATGCTGAATCCATCAAAGAACTGTTCCGAAACTTATAATTAAAAAGAAATATAAGTTAAGTCTGTTAAGTCTGCTATAGTTTTTAAGTCTGTGATTTTGCCAGAACAGTACACAATAGACTTAAGCTACACACGCTCTATACTTTACAGACAAGAATAAACACAGTACACAAACTAGGGTTCTCCGTCCCTAGTTAAGCCAAGGCAGAAGGAAGGGATTAGCTCAGTGGTAGCGCGCTGGACTAGCAACGCGGAGGTTCCGGGTTCTGAATCAAGCAAGCTACCGTTAGATTTTCTTTTCCTAGAAGCCTCTACAACCCACTGTCCGTTGTCTGCAGCTAGAGAACACTGCTTCGAGGCCGGCAGTGCACTGAGAAGGCTCCGGGGGGGGGGGCACAATAAATCTTTCAGGTCGCAGTGCAAAAATCCCCTATAACAACCGGGACCTCAAGCATTGCTAGTCTAGCGCGCTACCATTGAGCTAATCCCATCCTTCTCCTTTGGCTTTCGCCAATTAACTAGGGACGGAGACCATAGTTTGTGTAGTGTGTTTGTCCTTGTCTGTAAAGAGTAGAGTGTATGTAGTTTTAGTTTATTTTGTACTGTTCTAATGAAATGCATCGAGTACTGAGCTGTGGTAATCCGTCGGGTCGCTACTCCCCAAGTAACTGCATGCAGCAGATACCCCCTTTCGGGCATAGAATATCTGTTAGGGAAAAATCAAATTGAAATAGTAAAATACAGGGATTGTGTTACAAAATATATGGGGTTCTATTAAATTTCTCTTTTAATATTCAAATTAAAGGAAAAATGAATTTTATGAAATTTTTAAAAATACAAATAAATTTCCTAAATGGTGGACAAAAATATGGTATAATATGTTAAGATATGGAAAATAACTTTGAACAGCTTAAAAGTAATTTTAAGATGTACCTAATCTAACTTGAAATAACTTCGCATAATCGAATTAAAAAATAATTCGTGTAGAGGCAATGGGATCTCTGCTTTTATTTTACTAATCAAATCAAAGAACTGTTCCGAAACTTATAATTAAAAAGAAAAATGCAATTACCCCTCAAAAGGAAAATTACAAATTTTAATAAACCCCCTTTTTTTAATTTTTTTTTTTTATTTACAAATAATCTGAGGGGTTAAATAGGAATTGATAGAAAATTATTTCTATAAATTTATTCTATCTATAGTTTTTTTTTAATTAGAAAAAAATGTCCAGAATATTTATTAATTTAGTGTTAATTTTAAATCATTGATAGAAGTGGATAGAAAGAATTTCAGAAGGAAATGAAATGCAAATGATATCTTTTATTGCATTCCAATAAGATATATATATTTTTTTTTTTTTGAATTAATTTAAAAAGTAAAATGCGTGTTCAATTTCTGTGGTTTTCTACTATTAATGAAAGACTAACCTGTATTGTATTTAATTTTTTTTTTTTTTTTACCTAAATCTTGTTTATCCAAAGATAGAATAATTTTAACTAATTTCTAAAGTAAGAATAAATTATTAAATAAAATTCAGAGTAACTTTTGGAAAGAATATTTTGAAAAAGTTAAAAAGACACCGCCAAAAAGTCAAGAATAATGACCGCCCTACAAATCGCATTAAGTTTTTCCTTTAACAGTAATTTGTAAAATAGAAAATGATTAGTGAATATTTAGTAAAATCAAAATATCAACATAATATTGTTTATCCTTAAACATAATATAATGATCTCATGTTTTTCAGGTATTTTTTTTACTTCAAATTTGAATGTCTTCACCACAAAAATTAATAAGTGTAATTAAATATGGAATACTAAACGAGACTGAATAATCGTACGACAACAAGGTTGACGATCAAAATTAACATTAAAAAAACACACACACACACACACAAAACGCGACATACGAGGTGTGTAAATTAAGTAATGAGACTGATTTTTTTATCTTTTTTTTTATTCAAATAAAATTACAATTCAACATTGTCCCCTTCAAAGTAACTACCTTGGGAAGCCACACAACGCTGAAGACGATTCTTCCATTCGTCATAGCAGTGCTGGAACTCGGATACTAGAATAGACTTCAGTTGGTCGGTTACGGGCTGTTTGAATATTCTCCAATGTTCCAAAATGACGTCCCTTGAGGTGATTTTTCAATTTGGGGAACAAAAAAAAAGTCACATGGACTCAAGTCGGGTGAATAAGGAGGCTGAGGAGCCACAGGAATGTTATTACTGGCCAAATACTATTTTTCTACTACTATTTTTCGGAACCATTTTTGCACAAATTTTTCTCATCCCCAATTCATTAGTCAAAATTTGATGAACGGTTGTGTGAGTCAAATTCAACTCTTCGCCGATCATTCGGACTGTCAAACGACGATCTGAACGCACGAGATCGCGGATTCTGCCAACAATTTCGTCGGTTCTTGAAGATGAAGGCCTTCCGCTGCAAGGTTCGTCTTCAGTTGATTCCCTTCTTTCTGCAAACGACTTAATCCACCTAAAAACCTGTGCTCTCGATAAAACATTGTCTCCATAGGCCTGGCACAGTTTTTCAAACGTTTCCGTTGCACTGTGCCCAAGTCTGAAGCAAAACCTGATAGCACAACGTTGCTCGTAATTGATGTCACTCATTTTTAAAACGCACTGAAAAACCTTGCTCACAAAAAAAGTCACTACGGACAGTGCAACAACTCTAGCATTTTCAAATTTGCACTGGACGTGTATCAGATGTTTACTTGCCCTACCACGCATGCGCCAGATCGAACACTAGAAAATCAGTCTCATTACTTAATTTACACACCTCGTATAACAATAAAAATAAATTTGATGTGAAACATTCATACGACTGCTATTAATATACAATATTGTACATAAACTGAAACATTTATTTCAGAACAATACATGTTTAATAATCATAATAATTATAATATTTAATTAATATTAATAATATTGGTGTTAAGCCCGCCGCAAAGGGGTATCTGTTGCATGCAATTACATGGGGAGTAGCGACCCCACGGGTTACCACAGCTCAGCACTCCATGGACTTCATACTTATTTACATATAAATAATAAATTATGATAGCTTAAAAGAAATTTTAAGAGGTACCTAATCTAACTTGAAATAACTTCGCATAATCGAATTAAAATAATTGTCAGAGACATTTTCCGTGGTAGCCTGGCTTCATTTTGTGGTCATCGACCGGTTTCGGGCGTTCGCCCACCTTCAGGATGCGTTTTTTTGTTCAGACATTGTGACCCACACTAAAAGACATTGCACAGAGCAAATTCAGTTTGTACACACTCAAGTTGGAAAAAAAAATGTTAAAAAACCTTCTGGTTTACTACATTTTTCATAAAACTTGGAATTTTGGCCTTCGCTTTTAATTTCTACATATAATTTTGTTTGGATGATAGATTGTATAAATCAATTTAAGATAGTATTCAGTCGAAGACATTTTCCGGGGGTAGCCTCTTCGATTTCGTGGTCATCGACCGTTTCCGGGCGTTCGCCTGCATCTTCAGATGCGTAGGTCAGAGGGCAGGTGTGTGGGAGGGGGAACAGGACTTCCAAGCAAATTCAGTTTATATTTAAGCGCTTTGCTCTAGTAGGCAAGTCTGTGTTGGATCACACTATCCTGCCAAACGCATCCTGAAATGGCGAACGCTCAAAACCGTTCAATGCGACGATAATGAAGCCGGCATAACTCACTGAAAATGTCTCTGATGCTTTCCAGCTCTGCGGAACCAACCCCCACAATAAAATAATTGTGTTAAGGCAATGGGATCTCTGCTTTTAGTTTACTAATCCATCAAAGAACTGTTCCGAAACTTATACTTAAAAAGAAATATAAGTTAAGTCTGTTAAGTCTGCTATAGTTTTTAAGTCTGTGTTTTTTGCCAGAACAGTACACTTAAACTACACACGCTCTACACTTTACAGACAAGAACAAACACAGTACACAAACTAGGGTTCTCCGTCCCTAGTTAATTGGCGTAAGCCAAGGGAGAAGGAAGGGATTAGCTAAGTGGAAGCGCGCTGGACTAGCAACGTGGAGGTTCCGGGTTCTGAATCATGCAAGCAAGCTACCGTTAGATTTTCTTTTCCTAGAAGCCTCTACAACCCACTGTCCGGTGTCTGGTAGCTAGAGAACACTGCTTGGAGGACGGCAATGCACTGAGAAGGCTCCGGGGGGCACAACAGATCTTTCAAGTCGCCTACAACAATCTACAATGTTGGTGTTAATAGTGAAGAACTATATTAGAGGAAAGTATCACGTTACTGTTCCCCCAATTCCTTCACAAAATCAAAATTCCCTGGAAAATCCTTCAACTAAAAGAGATGGTTACTTATGTATTTATATAAGTAAAAGTAAAGTAATGCCTATTTTTTCAGGCGGTCTTAACGTCCAACTACCAAATTAGATGTCGTGGACGTGGGCGGAAGCACCTACTTTACTATTAACATTTTTTAAACAAATATAAAATTTAGTTATACGCTGAACTGCGAACTGGGTCGCTCCCCACTTAGCAAGTCGGCATGGAGCTCATAACCAATACACCAACACCCGCCCCGATGTATTTATATAATATAATATACAAAGTTTAAACCAAAAAAAAGCGTTGAAGCTATTTGCGCGAGAAAAGCGTGAAAAACTGAGAAAAAAAAAATATATTCATTAAAGTCATACTTCCGATTGGAAGTGAATTTTTATCAAAATTTTAATGTCTGATGCGATCGGTGTACCTAATCGGTATACCATGTTTAGATAGGTGCAATTTTTTGTTTTTGCATTATTTACTTGACACACACACAAGATCACTCGTTAAAAACATTTTTTTCTTATTACAGATTTTTTTTTCAATTATAGCCTGCTGCATTTTTTGAGGTCATCAACCAGTTTTGAATGTTCACCTATCATTAAATATGTCTTGTTAAACAGAGACATCATCACACAGACTTGTACAGAGCAAAATCAATTTACATCACAGTTTTGAATAGTGTTATGTTATGACCTAACTTGGTTATTATGAATGGAGTTTTACTTTATACCTGAATAAGGCCACATTTTTTTTTGTTTTGTTTCTTAAGGTACGCGTCAGTATCTATGTGGTCTTTGGAGCCTGGACCCTTTTCAGAGCTATGCCGGCGTATGGGACAGTGTTCTCTCGTTACAGACAACACTTTCCATTACCCAACAGTGAGGCTCTTAGAAAGAAAAAAAAAATATCTAAGGGTAGCACTGCTGGACTCAAACCCGAGACCTCCTCCACGTGGGAATCCAGCGCGCTACCACTGAGTTAATCCCTCAAAAAAGGCACAACTTTCCAGTTTTTAAAAGGCTTTTAATTTTTGGTTCTTTAAAAGTGGAAATATAAAGTAAAAATTTATGGAAAAAATTATTAAACTATGGAAAAAAACAAAAAAACATTTTCGAATTCATTGGAGCTCAAAACATGTATATCCGGTGTAAATCTGATTCTGAATCATTTCACAAGATCGCCTTATAGAAAAAAAATTGCATAAAAAAAAAATGCAAAATATTAATGAATAGTGTTGTTATGTGTGTATATCTTTATCGAACGATGTGCCTCTAATAGAAGATAGATCTAGTCTTGAAGATAGAATTAGTCTTTATAATAATAATAATGTGGACGTGGAAAACTTCAATATAAGAATGCATATTATATATATCGGTAAGATTAGTTAGAAAATAATCTTAATCAAGAGAAATAGAAGAAAAAAAAAAAAAGAAAAAAACTTCTAATGTTACTTATAGTTGGATTTTGTAATAGTTTTGTGTTGTGTGTAATGTAAAGGTAAAATTGTCCAAGAAAGGGGAAGGCTTGGTGGAAAGAGTGGAGAAACGGTTGCAGCATAATGGCGGTCCATAGCGGGGAGTCATTATTGTTATTAGTAATATTAGTAATAAAGTGGAAACCACTCCTTTACCCTCTTCGTCACCACAACGGGCCCGCAACGCCCCTACCTTGTGTCTACTATCCTTGTCTCCCACTTCTCTATTAAGCTCCTACAGTTATTGGAGAGGTGGGCTGATGTGTGAAAAAAAAAATCGGACGAAAAGACTAAGACGACAAAGGACAGAATAGCAACACCACAAAAAAACAACTTAACCGTCGCGTCCTCTGCACTGGCTGAACTGATCCCCCCTCTTCCACTACCTCCCCCGAAAAAAAAAAATAAATATTCCTTCGACTTCCTTAAACCGGCCTTTTAAATTACTTGGGGGTAATATTGAAACGATTATCAGTAATCAGCGGTACTATGAAGGCCTTGTAGTAGTAGTGAAGACTGTAGGAAATCTGGTCCTGTACTTGGGACTTCTTTTGGTATCTGTTTGGAATAAAAGTTTTTGAATAAAGTGTGTATCAGTGTGTGTATATCTCTGCTATAGTTTTTAAGTCTCAGAAATAAAGATAGAATATTATATATATATATTTTCTTTTACTGCCCCATCAGGTCACGTCCGCTTCCATCTTACACAGTTTTTTTTTTTTTTACCCTTTCTGATTGATTTCTGATCAGCAAAAATCACTAATAACAGTCTTAAAGTATATTCTTTTGAACGACGACTTGAACCCCCTTCCGCTATTATAGGAAGTATATAATACATCCCCGCTTATTTCTACACACAGTGAATAACGAATATTTTTCTATGATTAAAAGACATAGATGGTACGTTATACCGTTATATGCACAATTTTTTTTTATTTTAATAATATCAATATTATTATTACCGCACAAGAACCAGAATAATAATTCTACTCTGCATGATTTGTTCACGTCATTGACCAAATTCTGAGACTAATCATTCAAGTCAAATTAATTTTATTCAACTATTAAATTAGTAATTAAGTTGTGCCCGATTTATATTACTATTCTTTTTATAAAGTTTAATGGGGAACAGAAACAACAACGAAAGCATTAATCAAATAAGAATGAACCAAGAAAGGTAAGGTCATGTAGGATGCATGTCTTCTGAGTGGATTAGATGATGGACCCATCACTACTGAGGAAATGAGGAAAGAGACCGCATTGATGGGAGGATGAAATAGAGGAAGAGATGGCTGGCAGAGATCTGCGAAGGGGGAGGGGGACTAGTGGGACAGAGAATTATGAAGGAAAGTGACTTGCCGGCAGCCTGATAGACGGGAAACGCAAATAAGTTCAAAGTGCATTTTTTTCCTGGAGCTATATACATTTCCATTTAAAAGTTAAATCTATGGCGCAACAATCCATGAAGTACCAAAGCTTGCCAAGACGGCGATTTGTTTCCTTGGCAACCTTCAATTCTGATCTTCGCTACCTAGGTACGCTAACCACTGTAGCTTTCCCATTTTTCTCACGATGCTGGTTCAAATCAACTTTGCTCCTAATGGCAATTTAACCTTGATTTCTCGCACCCAAAGCGAGTGTGCTAGCCCTTAGACCAACGCGTGAAGGCATACATACGAGGCATGTCCAGTAAGTAAGTATACTGAATTTTTGTAGGTTACAAAAATTTTTATTTGAACAAAAAAATTACCTGGTTACATTAGTACATATGTAAGCTATTTTTCGACATAGTCACCATTCCTCTCAATGCAGGTGGTGAACCGGGTATTAATTTTTTGATGCCTTCCTCGAAGTAGTTTCCCGCCAACCCCTTCGTCCACTTCTTCACCTCCTCGTCGGTTGAAAACCTTTTTCCACCCATGTGCAGCTTCAGGGAGGTAAAGAGATAGTAATCTGAAGGTGCTAGGTCAGGGGAATGCGCGGGATGGTTCAGGACATCCCATTTAAACGAGGCAAGCAGTGTGTGGTCTGGCATTGTCGTGCAGCAGGCAGACTCCCTTTGTCAGCATGCCTCTCCTTTTGTTCTGAATCGCCCTCCGCAATTTTTTTAGGGTCTCACAGTATCTTGCAGAGTTGATGGTCCTCCCCTTGAGGCATATATTCAATTAAAATTATGCCTTGACAGTCCCAAAACACGGATGCCATGATTTTCTTGGCTGAAATTGTGGTTTTGAACTTTTTGGCGGAGGGTGAAGAGGTGTGACGCCACTGTTGAGACTGCCTTTTGGTTTCAGGTGTGTAGTGTGCAACCCAAGTTTCATCTCCAGTAATGATGGAGCGGAGAAATTCATCTCCATGGAGTTTGTAGCGTCTCAAAAACTCTTGCCCGACCTTGAATATTTCACACTTGGCGAGAGATTGGATTGACATTTTTCACGAAACGTATTGTCGCGTCGACAGTTCTTAACGTACTGACCTCGAACTGGTCTCGTTGCGGAGGGGAGGAATCAGGCTACACGATAGTGTAGCCAACATGTCGAATATAAAATCCCTCCGGCCGTGAAAGCCTCAGTACACTTACTTTCTGGACAGGCCTCGTATATATATTTACCTTTTAAACAAGTAAGTTTTCCTTTGACACAGTAATGTAAGGTTTTTTTTAATGCTGTCTCTAAATCCAATTTAATCTCAAACAATTGTTAAATATTAACAATAACAGATTAGGCATGGGAATTTTTTGTATATTTTATCGTGGGAACATTCCAAAAATTAAGCTTCAAGAAACATTTTGCGGTATATCGTGCAATAAATTAGAAAAGAGCATAGAGTATATGGTTTCTAAGATTTTCAGAACAAGGAGTTTTTTTTTTTTTGCTTCTTTTGGGGCAGATAAATACTAGTAGACAATGACCTCATAAAAATCTAGTGGCAAGTGGCTACCTGACTGTTAGGTAGTTGGTAGAGAAGGATGATTGTCCCTAATGTCCATTGAAAATCAATATCATGGCGCTAGTAGAAAAACAAATTGATGTGGAACACTCACACGACATTCATTTAATGTAAATTTTTTTTTTTTTAATTTAAGGCGCGTCAACATCTATGGTCATTAGTGCCCGAAGCCTTCTCAGTGCAGCACTGCCGGCCTCCGGAAAATGTTCTCTCGCTACAGACAACACTAACTGTAGAGGATCCTAGGAAGAAAAAATTTAAGGATAGCACAGCAGGACTCGAACCCGGGTCATCCGCGTGGGAGTCCAGTACGCTAACCACTTAGCTATTCCCTTCCCTCTCTTCCTGTAATTGATTCAATTACAAAATTAGCAAAGTTTCTTTAAACCTAAACTCTTTTTTTTTTCAGCGCTCTAACATAAATATAGGGGGTTACAAGAGGGGTATAAAACCCTAGGTAGATAGTCATTTGAATGTTGTTAGGTGTAGTGGAAGAAAGGATTAAAAGAAAATAATAGTTTTTAAAATTAGTTAAGAATATTTTATAGTTTAAAAAATCTAATTTTATTATTTTAAATGTTTCTTGTGCTGTGAATTTACATTCAAAAAGAGTGGAATTTAGAGTCAGGTGCTGTAAATTAGGATCATTGCTATTAGGAAAACAAAGGCACAAAAACCCGTTAAGGTAACTGTTTTGTAAAAGAAAATTCCCCCGCTAAAAAGAGAGCATTCCTTCGAACAGTCTGTACTCTACCATCAAACAACACAGTCTGACTTCTGCTTTCAAACAACTAAGTCTGCATTCTGCTTCTAAAGCCAGAACACTTCAGGAATCGCTCAGTGCCAGTGATAGATATTTGCCTTTATTCTAGATATACATCATTTATTAAGATATAATTGTGATATTGTAAAATACTTAAATTTACCAAGAGATAATATAATTATTTTTAAAACAGTGGTGCTTTCTTAATTATTACTAATACTTCTATCTTTATCTCAAACATACTTACAAGCCCTTTTACTAAGCCGCTCGTGCTACTACAAACATACAACACTATCACCAATAACATTACATTAGCATAAGTCAGCGCCAATAACACAAAAGAAACTCAAATAATATTTGCAACTTAACGCTACAAGTTCACCCCTAAAATTTTTTTTTTTTTTGAATGTTTCAAGTCAAAGGAAAAATATCAAGCCGTTTTTGGAGAAAATTTCAAAAAAAACTATAATAAAAAACAACCTATTCTTTAAAATTGCACTACCCAAATTGGAAATTCTAGCAAAACTTCTAACGTGTTTTTTTAATATTATATAAGTAGGAGAACCATACATTGTACTGAAGAGATGAGCTTAATGTTACTGCTGCCTAAAAACTCCCCAAATATAAAATTTCCTAGAAAAAGCTGCAAACAAAAGTGATAGGCATTTATTTTTGAGACCAAATACGATGTTAAAAGAAATTCATTGTATCCATTTTGACGAGATCTGCTAAAATCTGAAAAAAAAAAAAAGCATTTCGGTTGATGAATATTGACCATTCGAGGCAGATGGTGGTACCCTAAACGGAATACCAAGTTTGAGCTTTCTGCGATTTTTCGTTTTTGACTTCTTACCCACACAAATCATTTCCGTTTTAGTGAAAATTGTAAAGAATTAAAAAAATACAAAATAAATAAAACGACATTTTCGGTTAACGGATTCTGACCGCTACGTAATGACGGAGATATCTAAACGGAATATCAACTTTGATCTTCTTTGCAAAGAAATTCTGTTCATATACGAAAACAACACAGACCCACAAATGAATCATTAAAAACCTTTTTGCGTTCCCAGGGAACTTTGAAATATGTTATTTCCAGCGTAAACGCTACTACTTAATTCTCATCTATCACTGGAAACTCTAGTAACGATACTTTTTATATAATTCACTCTGCCTTCCACCAAATCTTCTTTTTTCTATTAATCCCTAATCTCTCTTGGTCCAAATATATTTTGGACATTTCCTTCCTAGATCTATCTCTTCGTAAGATTGTTCTTTCTACTTTAGTAGCGTACTTTGACAATTTTGCCAATTTCCATTTTATTATAATGGCTCTAAAACATCTAAACACATTTTCTACTTGCATGTTTTCCACAACCTTTGACATATTAATAAGGTCTTATTGTCTTGTCGCGGATTTTATCCATTAGGGTTTTTTCCTTCTATCTTCCTGATAAACCCAATTCCGTCGCTTGAAGCAGGCTGACCTGCTTCTTGTTGAGCCTGTACAAGATTCGCTTGAATAAAAGCTACAGGAGTTTAAAGTGTTTTAGTAAATGAACTTTAGATATTTGAAGATTCTTCCCTTTTATTGAAAAACACTTCTTTTTTTCCAAATTATTCAAAAGTGAAAGAATCAAAAATTAAAATTAAAATAAATTCTAATAAACTGTATTAAGAATTCGTATAATTTGTACATAATATTATTTAATGGGAACAACTTTTATAAAAAAAAAAAATCTTGATTAGGAAGATTCTGTTAAAGGAACACACATAGAGAGAAAAATGAAAAAAAAAAAACAAACAAAAAAAAACGAATTTACAGACTTACAAACATACAAAAGAAAGGGGATTCCTAGCATCAAACAAACACAGTGGAGAATGTCCAGCTAATTTAAGTTCTAGTTGGTAAACCTAAAAGCTTTTTATACTCTAACCAATAACTGTCCTTCATAACATCGACAACTTTACGACCTTTCAATTATATAGCTAGCTTACAGGTTAAAACATATATATATAATGTAACAACAGAGATCACTGATCTAATGGACTGAGATCATTTTCAATTGATTTATATGTTAATTTTTACATTCTCGTTTTTTGTGGGGTGTATGAGAAAGTACTTACAACTTTATCATATTTTCGAAATCGAGGTTTCACTCAGAAAATATGTTTTCCGATTCTCTAGGTACGAGAAAAAATCTGATGTGAAATAATCACATGACTTTATCTTACTGCATTAAAAAAAACAACACATTCTCTGAAGTTACAGACTGAGAAGTTTTTTTTGTTGACGAATCTTGGACTGAACACTAATGTCGGTTCCTCTTTTTGATGACTAAACGTATTTTGGGATTCTTCAACTATATATTTTTAGTTATTTGATTTATTTTTCCAGAGTTTTCTGCAAATCTGGTTCCCTTCAGCCATCGAGCGCAATTACCCTCTTCCAAGCAATACGATCCTCTGCCTGCTCTTCTGTCAGGCCATAACCAGCCATTGTCTCCTCCACCCGGTTCCTCCATCTACCCCTGGGTCTACCTCTCCTTCTTCGGCCATCCACCTCGCTAGCCATCACCACCCTAGGCAATCTTCTTGGGCCCATACCACGTGAGTGCCTTAGTATCAACGATTTCCAACATGTTCCTCTCCACTCCCATCCTCTTCCTAATGACGCCATTTCTAACTTTATCCCGCCTCGAACATCTGGCAGATTTCCTCCAAAAATCCATGTCCACTGCCAGGAATCTCTGGCGCTATCTTCTATTCAGTCCCCAGGTTTCTACGCCGAACAGTAGGATAACTTGGAGGATCGATGTGAAGATCAGCCTCTTAGTTAATGGTAACAAATTTCCGCTCCAAAGCACTGAATTCAATAGTCCTATTCCTTTTTTCCCCTCCCTAATTCTTCTCACTACTTCCTGCTTGGAGCAGTCAAAAACCGTCCTTTTCTACTATTGACCCTAAGCGCTATTTATACCAAACCAAATAAATAGTTCCTATGCTTGGTTTTTGCTCTCATTTACCTTATAGTAATAGAATTTATTGTTTTTTGGAATATACGAGCAGAAAACAAGTAGTTTTATGCCAACGTTTCAACCCTTAGATTTTTGGGCCTTGATCAGGGATTAAGTCTTTTTCTTAAATTATTTTTAAACTATTTATCATAGTCTATGATAGTCTTGTCAGTTTAAAATCCAGTTAGATGTCAAATGTTAGTGCAATAGTTTATTAATGATATAAATATGCATACACTCGGAAATTTATTCGAGGAAGATACACTTCTGGTTAACTAATTATCTTCAATTGTTAATCTACCAATGCATTTGATAGGTTCTTAATTTATAATAGGTGGACAGGTCTGAAGTTATGTTTTAGAAGTACAACCTGTTTCTTTTTGGTGTCTGGTTCATTAGGTAGTCTAGAGAGTAGACTTTCACATACAAAGTTTCTAATAGAAATAAGTACTCAGGGAATCCATATACATCAACCCATAAATTTTCTAGGAAAGCTCAGATTAGGAAATTTGACATGAACAGAATTACTTGTTCCCCTTAGTAATAAGAACGAAAAAAGATTTGAGTTTGTTGATATTTCAAAGCATGATAATTACAAAAGTGCTCTTCGTCGGTATATCTGCCCCAATCACCAGGTTAATTGAAATTTCCAGCTCACAATATTGAACCTTTGCAGAAAAGCACAATCTAAACAGGCGTTATTGGCAATAATAGGAGCTAAAATTATAGTGGAATTTTATTCAAAAATCCTTTCAGAGTTCCTAACATCCTGCTACCGTCACGAATTTTTCAACACGAACAATACTTAACACTTAAGCAATACACACATATCTGCAGGAGTAGTTGATAAGTACGACTACACAGAGATTTTATTCTATCATTCTATGTAACAAATCTTAATACTTAAAAGAGGCGGAATTAACTCAATAGTCACCCCAGCGCGGTGGTTTAAGTCCAGCAATTCTGTCCTTAGATTTTCTCGCCCTAGGAGACACTAGGTGATGGACAGTATTGCCTGTAATGAGATAACACAACACTGGGAAGCTGGGGGGGGGGAATCTGGTGTGAAACGCTCACACGACTTTCTTTTAATGCTATTTACACACTTACATTGGTAAATGTTTAGTGGTCTTGAAATTTTTTGAGGTTACATACCTTCCAGCCGGCAGAATCTATCTGAAAAAAAATTCGTAGAACTTTTTCAAATCCATGTGATAGGTCTCTATATGTATGGTTTACAGTATATCAAGTTTAATGAAACCTGTTGATGTCTTTATGGAGATAGTCATAGAAAAAATAGAAGCCTGTTCCGTAATGTTGCACTTTCGGAAACCCTTTTTTTCTTCAAGCTCAGAATTTTAATATCAAATTTCATTATAATTAATATTTAAGTTGAGGATAAAATTGTGTAATAAACTAAAATTTCACTTTAGCGGTAAAAAATAGGGTTTTATACATTTATATATATATATAAATGTATAAATCATCTAAATCTTACTATATATATATATAGTTCCTATAATCTTATACTATATATAGTTCCTAAATCTACTATATATATATATATATATAATTAGATTTAGATTGACAGAAGGGGAGGGCTGGCCCTCATTCCACTGTGATCTACTATATATAACAGGTCTATTATGGATCTCCTAAAATTATAGCACATCACTCAGCTTCGCCCTCTTAATCAGGACTACAAAGCTGATAGTCGCTCCGTCATGGAGGCTCATGCCTTCGGGACTGCTTGTCCTGAAGTTGATGAAGAAACCTTGTCCTCATTAGGCTGGCACACTCACAAAAGGATGTGGGTTTCCTCCTCGACTCTGTAGAATCGGCATAGCGCGTTATCTGTGTAATTGGTGCATCTGCCTATTCAGCCTACAATGTCCTATTGATAGACCCACTATTATTAGCCTTTATGGCCCTTCGGCTATGCCTCAGTAGGTCCCTGGTAAATTTAGACAAATATCTCTAAATGAAATGCATATAACTTGCCTCTGTCTTGGCGTTGTCTCCCACCATTGGAAAATATGTATAGTTATTGTTTCAAGTTTAAGGAAATTGTTGGAGCCATTTTCGAGAAAATTACAAAAAACTGAAAAAAACGATAAAGTTCAAAACCTTATTGTCCAGGAATCCATGCTAACACATCAAATAAATATCAAGTTTGAACATTCTGCGATTTTCTGCATTTTTGCGTTTTGCTGACCACCATACAACACACATTTTTTCGAACCCAGAGGAACTCAAAAAAAAAAAAAAAAAGAAAAAAAAAAAGGGAGCTATGATAAATCTTTCAGGTCCCAGTGGATTTAACGTTACAGCCAATCTTATTTCAATGATAAATTTAGAACTGAAAATTAAACACTGCACATAATCAATTCAAAGTAGTTTAAGTGACGTAGGATAGTTATGGAAAGAGAAGCGATGTATGAGAAATCTGGATCCGTCATCGACGGCCCAAACGGTACTGAACTAGCTACGTGAGAAACATGGGCCCCTTGTGTTAAAAATTTACTTTGAAGTAGCCTGCCAATCTATTTAAAGTAATTTCGGCCGCATACAGCTGAAATGGAGACTTTATTAGGAATTCCACCGCTCTTTGTAGAGGTGAAAACTATGGCAATGAAAGCCTGTTATAGAATTAAACAGGCAGGTTTTTGGCAGGGTAAGCGATATGGTCACTCTACCATTCATCGCGAGGTGCTTTTGAAGGTTCCTGTTACAGGTTTTCCCTCTGCTGAATGTTGAAGTACTTTTGGTTTCGGCATTCTTACAGTGTTCAGTTACCCTCTAAGAAGATTGGTCAGATTGGTTCCGTCTGGCATGAATACTGATCCTTACTTCCGGTTTACCGACGTTGTCAGACATATATGGTAGGTCTATTTTGATACCGTAGATCATTTTGACAGTATCTCTTGTTGAATGGACCACGTTCTTCTCAACTGAGGGTTTATGCTATTCTTTGTTGTATTGTGGATGAGAGGGACGTAACCTAACTTAGAAAGGTATTTTCTATCTGCTCGGACAGCCAGGCCTCGTTGAGGCGCTTTGAGTTCATTTGTCCTTCACTCCAGTGTGTTAAATTTTTCTAAAAGACTGGAAGAGCTTTCCCTTCTCTGAAGGATGTGCTTCTAGTATGGGGCCAGGTCACATGGTAATTTTTTGGAAATGAGCAGGTGGATGGTTTGCCAATTAGGCGCCTCTCTTCCTTTCATTGGTCCCGAGCCAGCTGTTGGCGTGTATTCTGGCACATGTCTGTCAGGCTTCCAATCATGGACAGCTTCACAGCATTCATCTTTATAGATGAGCTCAGTTGGTTGTCGGCAGACCAAAATGCTCATCGGGGGTCGGGACAGGGCTATTAGTGAGACGTTGCTGTGTCTTTCACGGAGCCCTCTTAGGCATCTGGCTGGATCCTTTACTGGACATTGTGGTTTAAGGAGACATCTCTACGTAATGGGCTTTACGATCCATGTTGTAAGTTCCTGTGAGACCAGGAAGGAAACAACCCATCATCTTATGACTGATTGCTTGGGTTGTGAGGAATTAGGTTCAGGACCTTTGGTCGGAATAGGATGTCTGTGGAAGAGCTTAGGCTATTTCCGCTTAAGGTTATTGTCCGATTTATTCGGACTGCGGTGAATCTTAGATGGATTAGATCCGGGTCTGGATTTTTGTTATAGACCCGGCTTGTTGTTGTTTTTCTTAGGATAGCTGTATGGGCCCAGTGAGGCTTTGGATAGCGTAGGGTTTCTCTCCCCACAGACAAATGATAATGTAATTTCGGCGTTACTGTAACATAAAAGATTCTCTCAAATTTACTGCTTCTCGTCATTTCTCATGCAAGAAAACTGCTTTTAAAATTTTAAGACAACCAATGCAGAAAGATACCCAAGCTAAAGATATTATATAAAAATTACATTTTAAATTTTTTATTAACATTACTTTAAATGAAGGAGGAATAAAAAGCGTTTGTTACCATTCAAATAAATCCAAAGTTTTTAAAAGAATGTATTTAGTATTAAATATAGCCATAGTGTAAATTCCAAGAATTGTTTTACCTATTTACCTGACAAGATTAGAAGTTAAAATTATGCATGAACATGGCACATATTGCATATAGCACTAGAAAGCCGCATAAATTGACCTTTTACCAAGTTGTCTCCAGATACCATCTTGTTTTAAAATACTTCTTAGTTTTGCTATTTTAGCTAGTAAACCTCATTACATGATCACTTGTCCAGTTGGTTTATGGCTTTCAGATCGTAAAATGTTTAATAGTTGTGGTATTTTGTAGAAATATCAATGGTTTTTTTTTTCTTTAATTTGTTTAAAGATATAAGATTAATTCTGAGGTACTTTTTTTTGTATAATTGATTGTGGTTTAGAGTTACTATGACAACTGGATACAACACACCAACTGACACTAACAAACACTATTCCGGTCTAAGATAGATAGGTAGATCTAAAATAGTGGTCAGCCTGACTAGGATGTCTATAAATTACCTCTTATGTTAGATATCTGACATCTTGTCATCAAAGGGGTAAAGTTTTTACTTTTTCTTACTCCCTTGGTCTGAAATTTAGTTTTCACTGGAAATAGGTGTTTTGGAGATGCTTTAAAATACGGAAACCAAGATTTTTAGCGAATAGTTTCAGTGTATATAAACAATATATCTCAAATATGAAAAAAAGCAAATAAACCATCAAACGAAAATGCGACTTTACTGAAAGTTTTACATGATTTGTCTTGAAAATGGTACCAAAAATTTTTTTTAAACTTCAATGTAAAAATACTCTATATATTATCTAATCAAAAACAAGCAATCGGGGCGCTACTAGGTGAAGGGTGGGAGATTAACTACTAGTGGGTTCCTAGCCACTGACAAATCGAGGATAACGAAAGGGCGGATCAATTAGCAAAAGAAGGATGCTTAATGGATCAGCCTGTGTGACTTGTGCCGTACAGGAATATATGCTCCCTGGTAAACAGAAACATGAAGGAGATGCTGAATGATCGACACAAATATCAGGCAGAAGGAAAAGCTTGGGCTCCCCGGTTAGATCGAGCGATCCCTTGTCATATACTCGACGTGTTTTTACCATTAGCAATTTTAGAATGATAACTGATCATGACCACCTAAGCGAACACTTGTGTGATGGATGCAAGGGGGGATAATGTGATGGATGCAAGAAACATAGAAATATATTAATTTATAAAAAAAATCAAAATTAAGAGAAAATGCAAGCTCGCTCGCAAAAAGGGTACACGCAGGTATAAGAGAACAGTTATGGAAGAGTTGATTAACCTTTATGGCATTGTACTACCCCTTTCTCCACACAGGGGAGGAACTGAACGGACAAAAGAGAAGATTTTTTTTCAACAGAGACTTGTTCTAGAAAATTGTCATTCATGATTAATCAGTTTTCCACAAACATAGCAGTTTATATGGTAGAACCGTATGTCAGTCCCCCCTAAAAGAGGCCAGCTCCCAGACTTTTCTAGGAAAATGTTTCACTTAGAAATAACAAACTAAATAATTGTAATAAGACCCGAGTTGGACAAATTTTACTCAAGTAGTGAGTAATGTACTCAGTAATCAAACAACTGAATACCCAGCATTTTATTTGTACTCATTTTTTTTTATTTTCAGTATCAGTACTGTAATTGTTATCACTTATTTTATTCCTTTTTTTTACTTTCTCTTACTCCTAGGGTAAGAGGAAGTATTGTAATCGTGTCAAATTTTCGATATCGAATTTTCACCGGAAATATCCGTTTTGATGTCCCGAAGTCCAAAAAAAAAAATGGTTTTTAGAAAATGGTCTGTGTTTGTGTGCGTGAACAGCATAGCTCAAAAACGAACAATCGTAGAAAGTTCAAACTTGATATTCAGTTTAGATATCACCATAGCATACACCGTTACAGAATTTTTTTTTTTTTTTTACTTTCTTGCGATTTTCTCAAAAATGGCTCCAATGAATTTCTTGAAACTTGATATATCAACTACGCATACAAAAATCTGTTTATTGTACAATCATGTTATCTAAATAACATTTATTATAATTAAATATGTTGTCGAAATTACGAGTTTGAAGAAAAACGGATGTACAAGGATGTCGATGAGGTGGTGGACTACATCAAGCCGGGGCGCCTGCGCTGGGCGGGGCATGTAGGTAGAATGAATCCCGAGGAAGTGCCTCTCAAGTTATTGAGAGATAACATACACGGTGTACGCAGAGTCGGGAGACCCAGATTGAGATGGCAAGCAGAGACCCAGTGGCAAGAGATGCAAGCAGCTTCCTTGGGTGCCCGCAACTGGATGGTGACGGCATCGAACCGTGACAACTGGCGTTCATCCATACAGGAGGCCAAGACTCGCGCAAACGGGTTGTAGAGCCAAATGAAGAAGATGAAGAAAAATCGGATGACCGGAATTGTGTTTATTAACTGAAAAGTATTTTTTCAGTTTTTTGGTATTTTCTCGAAAACAGCTCCAACGGTTTTCTTTAAGCTAGGAATGTGAACTACACATATACAACTTTTATTTGAAACATTTCTCCTGGTAAAGGCTTTTGGCGGAGGGAGGGATGTTATGTTTTTCACTAAAGTGCTATCATAGTTGATGATTATACAATTCTAACGTCCAAACAAAATTAATTAAAAATAAATAGATGGCCAAAATTCCGTGTTTCAAGAAAATTAGTAAACTGGAAGTGCGCTTTTACTGAACAGTTTTTTCAGTTTTCGAAGGAATTTTGACGAAATCCGACGAATTTCATTTTAAATTTGGTAAACTAACTATAAAATTTGTCAATTACGTACAATTTTGAAAAACTGAAGTAAGAGAAAGGTGTACGAATGTTTCTCATCAGATTTTTTTAATTTGAGTTATAAGTACTTTATTCAATTTTTTTTTTAAATTCAATACGAATATTATACCCAGTACTCGGAATTTTTGAGAACTGAGTAGTATATTCAGTCTTAGGCGATTTTCGACATGCATTTTTTTAACGTTTTATTTTTTATTCCTTCCAATGAATTCGAATAATTTATGCCTCGTTCGTCTATATGTTGAATCGCAGAGACGCAACGTAATATAGTTTTATAATATAGGTACTTTCTAGGAAATTCTATAGGAAGTTAGATTTCATGAGGAAAGGGCAGAGTAATCATGGAAGCATGATAAAAAATGAACGCGGAGAATGGTAGTGCTGGAGAAGAATATATTGGACACCTGGAAAAGGCATTCTTCTTAATGCGCCAGGTGAAGCTGGGACGGAAGGATGTCACTCGTTAGGCGGTGAGGAAGTTACAGAAGAGTCAATCCCTCCTGATGTTGACGATATCGTTGACATCATTGAGAAACTAAAAGATAATAAATCCCCAGGTTCTGATGAGTTAGCAGGCTAACTCTTTAAGGCTGCAGGTCAGGAAATGGCAAAGGAAATGCACGACCTAGTAGATGAGATTTGGGAAAAAGAGCAAATGCCACAACAATGGGGTGAAGGGTTAATTGTTCCCATTTATAAAAAGAAAGGAAACCCCTCCGATTGTGGGAACTACAGAGGGATTTGTCTTCTACCGACAGCTTACAAAATATTCTCCATAGCACTTTACAATAGGTTGTTGCCATATGCCGAGAGGAAACTCGGAGGATATCAAGGAGGCTTCCGCAGCAATAGATCCACAATCGATCCGATATTTATTTTAAGGCAGGCCTGCGAAAAAATGTACGAGCACGGCAAAACGATGTGGATGCTATTTGTAGATTTCAAGGCGGCCTATGATACTGTGCGAAGGAAAGAGCTGTATTTTGCAATGACCGAAATGGGGTTCCCGTCCAAGCTGATAAAGCTAGTCCAGTGCTCCATGCAGGAAACATTTAGCAAGGTAAACTGCCCGCAGGCAGTTCGAAATCATGTCAGGGCTGAGGCAAGGAGACCCAATCGCCCCCCTCCTTTTCAATGTCGCTCTCCAGGCAGTTATCAGAAGGGCGGGATTGGATCAAAATGGAACAATTTTTTCCAGAATGACCCAAGTTCTCGCGTCGTTGTCATTATGGGGAGATCGCGTTTAAGTATGCAGGAGGCATTTGAAAAAATAGATAATGAAGCAAGGAGGATGGGCCTCTTTGTCAACGAAAAGAAGACAAAGGTCTTCGTGCTGAGGAGAAAAGTGCCAGTCCATCGCCCGCAACATTATATAGTTGGTGACTATCTCTTTGAAACAGTAAACAGCTTCCAATACCTCGGTTCCGCAATAAACGAAGATGTGGAAGAGAATGAGGAGATAAGGAAGAGGATCCTTGCTGGGAATAAAACGTATTTTGCGCTTGCCAGAGTCCTAAAAAGCCGGCTCGTAAGCCGCTCCTCCAAGATAAAGATCTACAAAACCGTTATAAGACCAGTCGTCACTTACGCCTCTGAAACATGGACACTCAAGAATTCGTCAGCAAATCTGTTGGGACCGGTTTGAGCGAAAAGGTGTTGAGACGAATATTTGGAGGAATATGTGAGAACGGCGTCTGGCGTAGAAGGAAAAATAATGTATTATACGATCTTTACAAAGATGTAAACCTGTCAGCGCAGATAAGAATTCAGCGGTTGTAATGGCTTGGACCATCTCCTGAGATGGAAGACTGTAGAATTGCAAAAAAGATATACGAGGAATCACCTGAAGGAGTAAGGCCAAGGGGATGTCCCAAGAATAGATGGAAAAACAGCGTGTGATACACGCCCGGGATAGAGAGAGAGATGGCTGGCGATTGTCGAGGAGGCCAAGGGCAGCTACATGCGCCTGTTGCGCCCAATAGAATAAGAAGAAGAATATATAGGTACTTTGTTTTCTTACAAAATTAATAATTCTGAAACACAGAACATATTCCATAGAAGTTGAAACTGTACTTTGGAAAACTCGAAATGATCGTAATAATTCATATTATAGCAAACAGTAAGAACTGAAACCTACTGAAAATGCAAATTGATGGAAAAATTCGAAATGGACAGGTGATGATTATTCTTTTATTTAAGTGATAAATTATCCCCCCCCCCAAAATTTAAAAAAATATTATTCAAAAGATAAAATAAAAGACAACCAAATTAATTTAGACAGCTCTTTAAGTTTAACACATAGTAAAATTTTTGTATTATACAGAATATATTTCAATAGTTGCAACCGTATTATGTTGCTCCTTTGGCTTTTCTGTCGCCCACAATTTGCTGATACAGACATGCGTGGGGGGCGATACTCTCTTAGCTTATATTACTGTTTGTTTTCTTGTTCTTTTTTTTTTTTTTTTTTTTTTGAATCATTATTCTATTTTTATTTTTCACACTTTAAAGTAATAAGAGAAACTAAAATGAAAAAATGGATTTTTAAAGTAAAAAAAAAAAAATCTGGTGTGGAACACTCACACAACTTTCTCTTACGGAAATTTACATAATTATAATCGATTAATTCACTTTAAAAATATTTAATTCTTAGAAAGTTATAGGTCTCTCTCTAATTTGTATGGTTAGCATAAGTTTAATGCAATCTGTCGTTGTTTTTATGGAGAATATCGTAGAAAACCTGTAAACAAACTGTAGTCATCACTTTCTGTCAATTGATTTTCTTCCAACTTGGAATTTCAGCAACATAATTAATTCTGATTAATATTATATGGATGATAGAATCGTGTAATAAATTAGAAAACACTTTAGAAGACGAAAACCTAATCACAACTCTATTCTAACAAAACCCCTCCTTCCTTAAATGAATATTTCGGGAGACATATTTTAAATAAAAGTTGTAATAGCTCTTTATATGTATGATTGATATACCAAGTTTTAAAAAAAATCGCTGAAGCCATTTTTTTTTTAGAGAAAATTTCAAAAAACTAAAAAATATGCAGTGTTGACGTATTTGCAGCTTCTTTTGTAAACTCCTCAGTTTTTTTTTTTACTTTCATTTATTCCTAGTAAGAGCAAGTATTGTAATCGTGTCAAAATTTTCGATATCAAGTTTTAACCAGAAATATCCGTTTTGAAGTCCACTGAGTCCAAAAAAAAGTAGTTTTTAGCAAATGGTCTCAATATGTATGTGTATGTGAACAGCATAGCTCAAAAATGAAAAATCGTAGAAAGTTGAAACTTGATATTACGTATAGGTATCACCATGGAATCTGACGGTGCGTTATCTTGTCAAAATTCCTCAACCGGAAGTACCATTTTACTAGTTGTTTTTACTTTCTCTACTCCTAGAAGAGGAAGTATTGTAATCGTGTCAAATTTTCGATATCGAGTTTTCACCGGAAAATATCCGTTTTGAGGTCCCTGAGTCCAAAAAAGTGGTTTTTAGCGAATGGTCTGTGTGTGTGTGTGTGTGTGTGTGTGTATGTATGTGAACAGCATAGCTCAAAAACGAAAAATCGTAGAAAGTTCAAACTTGATATTACGTTTAGGTATCACCATGGGATCTGACGGTGCGTTATGTGTCAATATTCCTCAACCGGAAGTACCACTTTACTAGTTGTTTTTTTTACGTTTTTGCAATTTTCTCAAAAATGGCTCGAAGATTTTCTTCTAAACTTCTTATATCAAACTACACATACAAAGAGCTACAACTTTTATTTGAACACATTTTCTACCGGGGAAAAAATTCATTTAAGCGCACTTCTGGGGGAGGGGTGGGGTTAGGTTTTCATCCTAACTGCTATTTCAGTTTATTAAAAAATTCTATCACCTAAATAATGTTAATTAGAATTGAATATTTTGTTGAAATTCCGAGTTTGAAAAAATCGTATAACCGGAAGTGCGTTTGTTTTAACACTTTACTAAATGATTTTTTTTCACTTTTTCGCGATTTTCTCAAAATAGGCCCCGACGATTTTCTTGAAACTTCCTATATAAACTAAACATACAAAGATCTACATCTTTTATTTGAAACATTTCTCTGAGAAAATTCATTTAAGGGCACTTTTAGGAAAGGAGTGGGGTTACAGCTTCCTCTAAAGTGCTGTCATAGTTGATTATTAATACAATTCTATCATCCAAACAAAATTAATTATAAATAAATAGATGGCCAAAATTCCAAGTTTTAAGAAAATTAGTAACCGGAAGTGCGCTTTTACTGGACAGTTTTTTTTTTTTGCAGTTTTCGACGAATTTCGTTATATTTAGTACACAATCTATAACATTTGTCAATTATAATTTTGAAAACAGAAGTTAGAGAAAGTTGTGTGAGTGTTTCACACCAGATTTTTTTATTTACATTACCTTCCAAATCTCAGTCACAGCTTTTACAAAATGGGAAGACTAAGCCCAATTCTGCACACAAAACGCTTTTCCTAGTCTTTTCAATAAGCGATAGATTATTTGCGCCTGTTCCTTAAACCTTAAAACCCGACAGTCACATTATACATGCTGACCTGCTCTGTGGTATCAACTCATCAATAGTAGCTAACGCTTTATGTATTGCCATTCCCTCGGCCGGATTGTTAGAACAATCAGCCGCAAGTTGGCCTCTGTGTGTAGTGTCTGTCTATGTTTCGTCCACATAACTCAAAAGCAGAAAATCGTAGATAGTTCAAACTTAATATTACGCGTATGCTTTACAAGGCGACCTGGTAATTAGATTTTAGTTAAATTTCGATCAACCGGAAGTACCACTTTACTAAACTGATTTTTTATTTTCTTATTAACTTTTTTACAATTTTCTTGAAAACCGCTATAACGATTTTTTTTGTATATAATGGAATACCAACTAAAGAGCTACAAATTTGCTTTTGTAACATTTCTCCGGGAAATACCATTTAAGGAGTGTTTTGGGGAAGTGTTGGGGGTATGTTTTCCTCTGAAGTGATATTTTAATTTATTATACGATTCCAAACATTCATCTAATATTAATATATATATTAAATATGTTGCCAAAATTCGGAGTTTCGAAAAAAAATTGTTTGACCTGAAGTGCAACTTTACCGAACATTACTTTCAGTTTTTACCGATTTTCTCTTTCTAAAAATACTGACCAGTTTTATTACACTTTGTTATACTAAATATACGAGGTGTGTAAATTAAGTAATGAGACTGATTTTTTATCTTTTTTTTTATTCAAATAAAATTACAATTCAACATTGTCCCCTTCAAAGTAACTACCTTGGGAAGCCACACAACGCTGAAGACGATTCTTCCATTCGTCATAGCAGTGCTGGAACTCGGATACTGGAATAGACTTCAGTTGGTCGGTTACGGCTGTTTGAATATTCTCCAATGTTCCAAAATGACGTCCCTTGAGGTGATTTTTCAATTTGGGGAACAAAAAAAAGTCACATGGACTCAAGTCGGGTGAATAAGGAGGCTGAGGAGCCACAGGAATGTTATTACTGGCCAAATACTCATTAATAGAAATCGCGGTGTGACACGGAGCATTGTCGTGATGCAACACCCACTTGTTTTTGATGTTTTGTCTCACACGCATGTCTCTTTTTCGAAGTCTCTCAAGAACTTCTCGGTAAAAATGTTGGTTTACCATTTGGCATTGAGGCACAAATTCTTTGTGAACGATTACTTGGCTACCAAAAAAGCAAATCAGCATGCATTTGATTTTTGACTTGCTCAATCTTGCTTTTTTTGGCCTTGGAGAGGTTGAAGTGTGCCACTTGCATGCTCTGACGCTTAGTTTCTGGATCATATTCAAACACCCAAGACTCGTCTTCTGTAATAACACGTTCCAAAAACTTGGGATCGTTTTCAATTGCTCCCAAAAAGTCAAGGCTCCTTTCCTTTCTGATGTCTTTTTGCTCTTGTGAAAGATTTTTCGGAACCATTTTTGCACAATTTTTCTCATCCCCAATTCATTAGTCAAAATTTGATGAACGGTTGTGTGAGTCAAATTCAACTCTTCGCCGATCATTCGGACTGTCAAACGACGATCTGAACGCACGAGATCGCGGATTCTGCCAACATTTTCGTCGGTTCTTGAAGATGAAGGCCTTCCGCTGCGAGGCTCGTCTTCAATTGATTCCCTTCCTTCTGCAAACGACTTAAACCACCTAAAAACCTGTGCTCTCGACAAAACATTGTCTCCATAGGCCTGGCACAGTTTTTCAAACGTTTCCGTTGCACTGTGCCCAAGTCTGAAGCAAAACCTGATAGCACAACGTTGCTCGTAATTGATGTCACTCATTTTTAAAACGCACTGAAAAAACCTTGCTCACAAAAAAAGTCACTACGGACAGTGCAACAACTCTAGCATTTTCAAATTTGCACTGGACGTGTATCAGATGTTTACTTGCCCTACCACGCATGCGCCGCGTCTCCAGTGTTGCCAGATCGAACACTAGAAAATCAGTCTCATTACTTAATTTACACACCTCGTCTGTATATATATATATATAATTTTATTGCCTTCAAATCATTTGTACAGATAAATGCATACAAGGCTCGTCACAATAAATATTACATAATATATATAAAAAAAAGTACGTAAAATTAAAGTTGTTTTCTTATAATTTTGTTTAAAAATTCATCTAGTGAGTATATACATTTACTTAATAAATAGTCTTTCAATTTCTTTTTAAAATATTTTAAATTTAAGAATTCACCAATAGATGAAGGAATCATTTTAAAAATGTTATACCCATGGAGATATAGGAATTCTGAATTGTAGTATACCGTTGTAAATGGTGGACAAACTAAACCTTTACTTCTTGTTTCGTAGGGGCTAATATTTTTAGTGACAAAAAAAAATTAATTGAAGAGGGGTTGATACAGTGGGTGTTGCCATATAGTGTAGTCACTCTGTAAAATTCCCCACTATCACAGACATTTTCCATGATAGCCTGCTTTCCCAGTAACTTTATTTTTGTGCAATGCAAGGTCAATATTAAACATATAGTAAACCTTAAATACAAACAAATTAATAAAACAATTGCCCAAAAAATTGTCATCTAGAATTATTGTAAAAAATTTCACAACAGATATAATATAATATTTATTTTCTAATTTTACAAACTCTTACAAAGATGGCACACGCCCCATTTATCGAACATACGCGCATCCTGAATTCTCCACCACTCACGTTCTCCATTCTGATTCGTTTATAATTAAAATTTAATATATTACACCTGTGATAAACTCCGTCTGGCATGAATGATTTGTTGCAATATTGCAGTTATCTTATTCTTTTTTTTTTTTTTTTCTTTTTTCATTTAGTCTATCTCACTCTGTCTTTTAAGTTTCTTAAGTTTCATACACGAATTAAATTGCAATTTCTAAAAGCTACTCCACCCCAAACATTGGCTACATTTTTTACTTCCTTCGGCAAACTACTCTCTCACCTGGATTATATTTCTCTTATCTGTATCTTGGTTTCTCGTAGTCTCTTGGAATTCTTAACCAACTAAACATTCTCTGTACTGCTTAACCAGTTTTATCTTCTTCCATTTTTGTACAACTACTTTTTAAATGTTTAAAAGCTGTGTGGTTAAGTACAGATTATTATTTTTAAAGATTTGCAAAAAAAAAAATATATATAATTATATATTAAAATAAAATAAAAAAGGAGAAAATAATTAACTTAAATAATTTTTTTCGCATTTCATTTTAAAATATTTTAACTTAATAATGTTTTAAAAGCATCTAAAGAATGTTCTTATTTATTTATTTATTTATTTTTTAATTTAAGGCGCGTCAACATGCGCCATTGGTAGTCATTAGCGCCCGGAGCCTTCTCAGTGCACTGCCAGCCTCCGGACAGTCAGACAACACTATGCTTCACCGGACGGTGAGCTGTAGAGGCGCTCCTAAGAAGAAAAAAACCTAAGGGTAGCACAGCTGGACTCGAACTCGGGTCTTCTGCATGGGAGTCCAATACGCTAACCACTGAGCTAACCCCCTTTACTTTTTACCTTTTTCCTTTTTTCTTTCTCTTACTCCTAGTAAGAGGAAGAATTGTAATCGTTTCAAATTTTCAATATCGAGTTTTTACCGAAAATATACGTTATGAGGTCCCCACACTTCTAAAAAAGTGATTTTTAGCAAATGGTATTTGTGTGTGTGTGTGTGTATTTATGTGAACAGCGAAGCCCAAAAACGAAAAACTGCAGAAAGTATATACTTGTTATTCCGTTTAAGTATCACCATGGGATCTGGCAGTAGGTTATCTGTCAAAATTCCTTAACCGGAAGTACCACAATACTAAATGGTTTGTTTTTAACTTCTTTGCAATTTTCTCGAAAATGCTTCCAACGATTTTCTTCAAACTTGTTATATCAACTACACATACAAAGATCTATAATTTTTATTTAGAACATTTCTCCGGGTAAACTCATTCAAGCAGGTTTTTTGGGATGAATTGGTAGGGTTATGTTTGCCTACAAAGTACTGTCTTAATTGTTGTGGTGGTTGGTTCCGCAGAGCTGGAAAGCTTAAGAGACATTTTCCGTGGTAGCCTGCTTCATTTTGTCGTGGTCATTGACCGGTTTCGGGCGTTCGCCCATCTTCAGGATGCGTTTGTCAGATAGTGTGATAACACAGATTTGCAAAGAGCAAATTCAAAGTGAGTGTATAAACTGAATTTGCTCTGTGCAAGTCTGTGTTATCACACTGTCTGACCAACGCATCCTGAAGAAGATGGGCGAACGCCCGAAACCGGTCAATGACCACGACGAAATGAAGCAGGCTACCACAGAAAATGTCTCTGATACTATCTTAATTGATTATACAATTCTATCATCCAAACAAAATTAATTAGAAATAAATAGATGGCCAAAATTACGAGTTTTAAGAAAATTAGTAAACCGGAAGTGTTTTTTTTTAACATTTTTTTCCAATTTAACATTTTTGTGATTTTCTCTTTAAAAACACCGACGAATTTTTTTTTTTAAGATTTTAACGCTGCACAGTAACCATGCAACAAGTAAAACAGATGAATAATGAAATGAAAGTATGCGGTAGCTCGCACAACCTGGCTTGAAGTTGTGAACGACGGCTATCCAGCGATAGAAGTCGTAATACGCCATATGGCCATAGTGTGTACGACTGTATCTCAAGCCAGCCGTCGTTATGTATTTAGATGGTCGCGCGGCCATCGACGCCTTAGTCGTCTTGGCGGGTTTATGGGGTGAGTGGAAGTACAGAAGGCTTGGATTAGGGGATTGGAATGAGAAGATAATTTGGAATGGAATTTTAGGTAGCGGGATTTGGCTAATGTGGAGACGAAGGGGTATTTTTAGGTCAGTGTGGATAGTGAGGTTAGAGACACGTAGAAGGGAGCATTGACGATGGTGCGTAGGATTTTAGACTATAAGTTTGTGTTTTTGGCAATCCCATATAATTCGAGTCCGTATGTCCAAATAGGAGCTACTAGAGAATTGTACAGTTGTCTTTTGTGTGAAGTGTAAGTTTTGAGCGTTTGTCTAGGTAGTATTTTTAGCATTCTATATCGGTAATTTAGTTCATTTCGTTTGAGTCGAGTATGAGAGTTCCATGTTAATCGTCTGTCTAGGTGGAGTCCGAGATAGCGGATTTGGGTTCCAATTGGGAGAAAATTATGGTTAAATTGAATGGCGGGAAGGGTTTTTCGGTTTAAGGTGAAGACTATGCTTGGATTTGTGTTGATTAACCTTGATTCTCCACTTGCGGAGCAGGATGGAAATTTAGTTAAATTAGTTACAACTAGAAAGTTTGCCAATTCCAATTTTGAAAATTCCTGGAGTAAGAGAAGTGTGTGACGTGTTTAATACCAGAATATATTTTTTTTTTTTAACCAAAAAAAACAATTTAAAAGAAGGGCAATCGGCCATAATGTACGTCATCGCGTAAAGATATAATTATATATATATCTAAACTATATATTATATATTATATTAAAAAAACAGTCCCCTCAACTTAACAATCCTCTCATTTTATTAATAAAAGGATTGTGTAAAAAGAGCTGTATGATACGTTTGGAATTTTTCAGCGTAATCTCTTTCCACGGTATTAGCTTGTAATCTATATACACACAGCTTTAGTAAAGAGAGCAACGTGTTGCGCCTTATTCCACAAAGTTAACGGCACCGCTAAAACACCCAAGATGGGGCAAACTAATTCCAGGGATTAAAATCCATTCTTCTTATTTCTTCCTTTTATTTCTTTCAGTTTCTCTCTGTCAATCTTGTTTTCACCTTGCCAAACCTTCCTACTCTCCTTGTAGTTGTAGATATTTTTTTTTATTTTTTTTGTTTCTTACATATCTGATTGCGCCATTTCTCGAGGAGTTGTCATCAGCTATGTTTTTTTTTTAAAAAAAAAAAAAACTTAATGAAGGAAGAAAGGGGGGGGTACTATACACACATATACACACAATACAGGCAAACAAACATGTCACATTGCAAAAAGCCTTACAAATCTTCTTCAATAACAACAATCTGACAGTACTTTAAAAAAAAACAAAAAAAAAAAAAAAAAAAAAAAAAAAAAAACGCACAATCTAAAATGGAACAGATAGATGGTGAAGAGAAATTCCGACTTTATATTAGTCAAAGAGCAAAGAGAAAGAGTTTAGTGAAGAGAAACAGAGAGGATTTAGTGCTGTAGTGGATGGACACGCATTAATACTAATAATAAAGCGTTAAGCATACATTTTCTACATGTATCAGTGTTACACATACATATATATATATATATTATGTATTAGTGTATTTGTGTGACAAAGAATATAAAAAGAAATAAAACAGAAGATCTATAGTGATGTCACAGAAGGAATCATCAGCTAAAAAAGATTCATAACTCTTAATATGGCGGCATAATATCAAACTTAGTAGCATCCTGGTAAGATTAAAAAAATAATTAAAAAAAATATTACGACTTACTTACTATACTATAGTATAATGGATTGGAGTGACATAAAGAAATTGCAATGTTACACTTTTTAAAAGGATTAAACTAACATGATCACTCTTTAAAGTACTAAATCGTACAAATGAACAATTTTTTAGTAATATTGAAGTTGTGATATATTGAACATTAGCACACGGCAGAAACAAATTGTTTCGAGTCGAATAAAAAAATTTTTTTTTTTTTTTTACATTCTCTTAAGGGTTCATAATTCGAAATTTGAGTTTCTATCCCGGAAATATATATATTTTAATGTCTGCTGAATCGGAAAAAGTGGTTTTCTAGAAAATGGTATTTGCGTGTGAGGTGTATGTGTATGTGTGGTATAAAATATATTAAAAAACGAAAAAAAAAAAAAAAATCGAAGCAAACTATTCATAGACTTGGTAATAATACCGCATCTGACATGAAAGTTTCCGGGAAAATTTATCAACCGATTCAATGAATTTTTTTTTTTAAACATTTTCCAAGGAAAAATTTGATTTTGGTGGTCTAATCTTAATACACCATTGTTTCCACTTATGCAAGATGATACTGCTATACTTTCCTCAAATCCCGTAATCCAATAATATCCCACAGAAATATGGCAGAACCATCTGAATACTTTAGAGAACTGGTTCAAAAAAAATGAAAGATTAAACTCAATGAGAACAAGTTGCCTCAATGTCACCTTTACTTCCTTACGTAGAATTACTTCTACCCCAATATACTACAATCAAATTCCTTTAACAACCTCTGATGTTGTCCACTACTTTGGGATGTACATCGATAAAAGACTCACTTGAAACCTTCACACACACACACACAACTATAAAGTTAAGAAATAAACACATTGTACAGACAACTAAAACGTCTATCTCTTAAGGAGGCCGCACACCGGCATGCATTAAGACAAGCATCAAGAAGATTCATGTTTCAGACTCACCTGCGTATAACCGAAAAAAACACGTTTTTTGCGTCCTTTTAGTTGGACAGCATGCCTTCTTCGAGTGAAGACGCATGCTGTGTAATGTATATGTGGCTAAAATTACGTAAAATGAGGAAAAAGAAGTGGTGGGTCCATAATTTTTAATCAATCTTGTGTACAGTATGGCGCGTACGCTTTAGCACAAGAGATAATGAACGATCTGGCAAAATTCCGATCTTATTACCGTATGAACTCAGAAAAACATACAAGGAACTTTTTCAGAGGGTTTCGCCTTTATTATTGTATAATCACCTGAGATTGCACTTTAGAGATAAACATAACCCAACTCTCCCCTAAAAGAGCCCTTAAATGTATTTTCCCAGAGAAATGTTTTTAAATAAAAGTTGGACATCTTAGTAAGTGTAGTTTATATAGTAAGTTTCAAGAAAATAGTAGGAGCCATTTTCGAGAAAATTGCAAAAAAGTAAAAAACAAAAAACAACTAGTAAAGTGATACTAGCTCGATTAGGCTTTCTGACACTACCCTGCTGCTATATCCTTAAATGTGCCGTATTTGTACTAGAACATTCAAATAAGTTCCGGCGTAGAGGGGAACTACATAACATTACGACAAGGCAAAACAACTTATTGGAGGTGCGTGCACATCGGACTTCGAAAGTTGGAAAAAGCCCACTATATATGGCCGCTAAAATCTATAATTGTTTGCCCGAGTCTTTGCTTCAGGTGAGCCTATCAAAAAATAAATTTAAAAAGAAACTTAAAAAATATTTACTAAATAAAAATTATTACTCCATAAACGAGTACCTCTGTAATTGATTGAAACTTTTTCTTTTTTTGACACTGTTCTGTACCTTTGGTGCTGTACGAATAAAGTATCGATTATCTATCTATCTATCTACTTCAGGTTAAGGAATTTTGACAGATAATTTTCCGCAAGATCCCATGGTGATACCTAAACGGAATATCAAGTTTCAACTCTCTATGGTTTTTCGTTTTTGAGCTATGCTGTTTAAATTCAAACACACGCAGACCATTTTCTAAAAACCACTTTTTTTGGACTCAGGGCACCTCAAAACTGATAATTCCGGTGAAAACTCGATATAGAAAATTTGACACGATTACAATACTTCCTCTTACTAAGAGTAAGAGAAAGTAAAAAAAAAAAATAGAAAAAGTAAAAATGATTGATTTTTGGACAACATTTCTTTGTTTTAAAACTTTTAAAAAATGTTTAATGTAATCAATAATTGATTGATAATTTATTAATTGCATTTTGTATTGTAAAAATTTTTTTTTTTTTAATAAGCCTTAATAGATGAAGAAGTGTAAATATTAATTATATGCTCCCACCTTTTCATAGAAGAATAATTTTTTACTTAAATTTTAGCACTTCATTAATTACATTCGATTAAAAAAGTACATTAATTAATAAAATATTATCAATTGAAATTGCTGATTTCTTAGTAAAAAATAAAGTAATTAGAAAACTTTTATAACTGCACAAGCGTCATCATATTAAATGACTTAAAACATTAATTATATAAATTGGACAAAACAGATGATAGAAATGGAAAAGAATTTTTAAAGAATAGAAAATTAACGAGGCCCTATTATATATATATATATTTTTTATATTATAAAAATACCAAATAATTTTCTGAGTTAGGTTTTCTTTATAAAAGGCGCTGAGATAGACAGCCTGGATGTACCCTTCAATAACATAACACGAATCTAATTATATTTTGGTTAAAAATTTTTTTTTTTATTATTATTATTATTTAAAAAAATTCTTTTGTTAAAATTTAGAAGGCTGTGATGTGGACACAATGATATCTCTCATTTTTATTATTTATTTCTACTTCCTTAGCCTAGAGTCAGGTAACATGTGGTAGGTATCTATCCCCTGTAACGTCTTTAAAAAAAAAAAACACCCTCACTTTGTTAGTAAACATCAACACGCATCTACAATTTCACTAAAGTATCATTTTGAAATAATATCTGTTCCTAAATATGTGCAACTAATTTTAGGGCTTTGTTTTGGAATTTTTTTATTTATTTTTTAAATATTTTTTTGGGAATAGGATTAGTAGGGTCCAAATGATATGTTGTAAGTGCCTACCATATATTATTAGGCAATGACTTTAAGGGTTTAAAGAATACATTTTCAACAATTTATTGAATAATTTTCCAAAATTCTATTCAATTAAGTTTATTATTTCCGGTCAACATCAATCGAATTAACAATTTTGTTTCATATAAAAATGCAACACCTCTTCATTCTCGCCAGTATGCGATTTTTGAAAAATAAAAAATCACTAAAGCCGTATTTCCGTTAATAGATTTTGGCCAGATGCTGTGTTGGTACCTACCTGCCTAAACGGAATATCAAATTTAAACTTTATGCGATTTTTTTCTGCAAGAGCTTATTATTTATTAATATGACAAAATTATTCCATTAAAATCCATGGCCTAATTGTATTTTTAATCTATAGAGATTAGAAATAAAAATCTGGTGTGAAGCACTCACACAACTTTCTCTTATTCCAGTTTGATAGAACTGTTTAATAAACTGAAATAGCACTTTAGATAAAAACCTAACCCCACCCCCTCTCACAAAAGTGCCCTTAAATGAATTTTCCCAGAGAAAAGTTACAAATAAAAGTTGTAGCTCTTTGTATGCGTAGATAATATATCAAGTTTAAAGAAAATCGTCGGAGCCATTTTTGAGAAAATTGCAAAAAAGTAAAAAAAAAAACAAACAAGAAAAGTGGTACTTCCGGTATAGGAGTTTTGACAGATGACCCACTGTCTGATGACATGGTGATATCTAAACAGAATATCAAGTTTCAACTTTCTATGGTTTTTCGTTTTTGAGCTATGCTGTTCACATACACACACAGACCATTTGCTAAAAACCACTTTTTTGCACTCAGGGAACCTCACAAAAAACGTATATTTTCGGGGAAAACTCGATATCGAAAATTTGACCCGATTACAATTACATCCTCTTACTAGGAGTAAGAGAAAGTAAAAAAAAACTGTGTTGCCATTTTTCAATTAAACTAATTTGACGGTTTGAATGAAATTAACTAAATAAAGTAACAATATTAAAAACAAAGTAGAAATGCTTAAATTAAAAAACAAATTTTGAACATTTTAAAATCAGTTTAAGAATAAATTAAATATCAGAAAACATAATATAATGTTGCCTAACTTTAATCTAATGTTCTATATATTTCTGAAGATTCAGCATTTTCAACATTTTCTGAGGACAACACTTTCTTAGAGATAATCGTAACGTATTTTACCACTTTTTTTATATCCTTTTTACATTCTTTGATTGCTGGTAAGTGTAAACGTATTGCAAACTAATCAAGTTTTCATCGATAATAAATGTTTTAAGATACCCTGATTCCGAAAAATTGTTTTTTTTTATAAATTGGTCTGTGAGTGTGTATGAGAGTAAATGTAGAAAGGATGTGAATTTTGGAAATTCCGAATTGTTTGTTGCCTTTTTGTTTAATCGTTTATATATAAAAATAATTAAAGGTTAAATACAAAAAAATGAAAATCATCTATATAATATCTGGGATTTTATCCATCATAGCATGCATATTCTTAGTGTTCCTGACAGGTTTCGGATTTTCAAAACCATCGTCAGAGTAAAAGATTATCAATTTCGTGTAGATAGTTGACTTCAATTTAATGGTTTCTGTTATGCACTACACACTTGTTGATCAACACAGGCTTTAGCGTTCAGTTTTTTTCAGTTTTCTATGCTTTTCTTCATTGGGTTTCATTAAACTTACCACAATAAGTATACAATAAATTAAACATACAAGAACCCATCATTTTTGTTTGACCCATTCATTTTAGACAGTTCCGGGGGATCACGCTTCCTACCAAAAAAATATTAATTAAAAATTAGTAAAATTTAGTTAGAAGTGAAAAATGTTTAATGAGATAAGTTTGTACGGCAATGGCCTGAGGAGATTTTTTAAAGAAAAAGAATTCTTCTTTGTTGCTCTGAGTTTCGGGTACCATTGGTGCCCTTCTTCAGGAACTCTTTAGGATAGGAGAGGAGTGATCGTTGAGATTGAAATGAAAGAAATCTTTTCATTTCAAAATTTTTTTTCATTTCAATCTCAATATTTTCAACATTCACTCCTCTCCTAACCTATAAAGAGCTGCTGAAGAAGGGCACCAATGGTACCCGAAACGTAGAGCAACAAAGAATTCTTTTTCTTTAAAAATCTCCTCTGGCCATTGCTGTACAAATATCTCATTGTAATTTTAAGGCCTGACGATTTGAATACCATTTTATTACCGATTACCGATTTGAAAATGTTTAAGTTTGAGGAAACTATGTCAATTAGAAATATGCGAATGGTAGTAAAAGAGAGTCGAGTGAGTGTTTCAATGCAAATTTTTTAAATACTTTTAGCTATTGTAGAAAAAAAAAGAAGTAATATTTAATGCAAGATAATACTCTATGTAAAGTCCTTTAACAGGTCTCGTCAAGTTGCCACCTCGTTTGCGTTCTTGTGAACTTGAATATGTAAAGTAGCATTTCCCTCGCTTGTCTTATAAATAACCCCTGTTTTCACGAATATGTAGATCTCGTGAAAACTCATTTTCAAAAATTTGATAATTGCTATAAAAAGAAGACAAAATTGTAAGGAAT
>JAAEAF010014626.1:0-46902 GCA_011037195.1 Triatoma infestans | reverse complement strand
GTACTTCCGGTTGTGGAATTTTGACAGATAACGTACTGTCAGATACCGTGGTGATACCTAAACGGAATATCGAGTTTGAACTTTCTACGATTTTTCGTTTTTGAGCTAAGCTGGTCACATACATACACACACAACACAGACACACACATACACATTTGCTAAAAATCACTTTTTTTGGACTCATGGGACCTCAAAAAGGATATTTCCGGTGAAAACTCGATATCGAAAATTTAACACGATTACAATACTTGCTACTAGGGGGAGTAAGAGAAAGTAAAAATTAGTAATGTAAATAAAACAACATAGGTACACCCACAGAAACACTTCGCCATGAACATTTTTTTTTCATATTCAAAACATATATATTTCCGGATGAAAACTCAATTTTCAAAAATTTGCCAGGATATTGCAATACTTCCTGTTGGTAAGTGTAGTAAAGTGAAAAAAAATAAAGCTTTTATATGGTACCATTTCCGGTTTACACCGAAACATTTACGTGTCGGATATAGTGATCACCAAAATGAATATCAAGTTTAAGCTCCGTTGATTTTTTTGTTGTTGTTTGGAGTTATTGTTTTTGACAAGTAGAGATACATACACACAACTGCATAAAAACATAAATAACAATTAAGTAATAAAAAAAAATTTAAAAAAAGTAAAATATAAAAATCCCTAAACAACTTTTTAGAACTAATAAAAAATAAAGTTCTAAGATAAAAAAAACAAAACTACATTTTATGTATAAATTTTGTTTATAACAGAATTCTGTTGTAAACTCTTCTTAGTGAAGTTAGTGGTTAATGAAGGGAGTCGGGGCTGTAAGTCACTCAAGACATACCATTATTGTGGAACATTGGAACATGTTTAGTATGCTACTAAGCAGTATCTCTAGAAACGTGTATTTGTTTAAGAATATCCTTGTATGTTCTAGACAAGGAAATGTGCCATTATTCAAATATTTTATCTTACTGTGAAATTGCCCAGAAATAGGATTTTCTTACGAACATTTTTCTCTACTACATATAATATTTTTTTAGAATTACCTAGTATATAAATAATGTTTCCTTTCTTCTTACAATAAACATTAAATGTTTACGTGTAGATCAAAAAATAAACACACCATAAAATAACAAACATTAAAAAAATAAGAACTAAGTAATGAATCCAATACATAAATATTGAAGCTATGTTTTATTTCTTTTGAAGCATCCTTTGGGAGTCTTTATAGAAGCACCACTTAGGTAGTTTGTCATCATCTTTATACCTCTTAAGAAATATAAGTCTAGTGAGTAGCATCATTCTTTTTTTGAACGTTTTCGTTCAAAACGTCTCAACAACATATTGTTCTATCGGTTTCCGGGGCCATTAGATACATTTACACGGAGAGATTTTTCGACACTTTTGGAGCGTACGCTACAAATGTGCATGCCAAAACTGCCTGCGTAAATGCTCGATCTTCAAACATTCTTGGAGCGCAAGAAGTGTTGGGGCGTCTCATAAAACTTTCCACCTCGGTGGAAATTCCACGCGCCTCTTATAATACTTTAAATTGTACACGGTATTGGTCTTCACGCTCCACACCTACAGTCTGATGTGCAGGCTAGCGCGTTAACATTTTTTGCATCACACTCCAAGCGCGCGCTCCGGCGTGACACTCCGGAGCGGCATGTTAAAACCGACAGATCGGAGCGTACGTGTAAACGGGGCTATTGTCAGGGTAAAACACTCAGGTCTTCGGGGGGTGAGACCCGCGTCAGTGGGTTTGTTGCAAAAAAGGACGTTTCACCCATATTACAAAATACGCTTCTTCACGATAGTGTCGCCTACAAAGCTGAAACAATACTGTCAAGAAATTTGGTGGGTATAATGAAGGGTATGTGTATGAGGGTATGTGACGGCACATCACACGTCAGATTAGTTCCTGCTATTCGCAAGGAACACCAAGGTCGTATCTTAAAACAAAGCCAACCATGGGTTGGAATGAAGTATCTCCTGCTTCCCCTACCTCAGGTGTCTAAAAAAAGGATGCCCCTTTCTATCACCATCTTCAAGAGCGAAGACAACATAAATCCAGTCTGCACACCTCACACTTGCCTATCTCTCAGTCTATCTCTCATTTACTTTTCTCTCCCCGTCTTTTAATCTCTTAATTAAGTCAAGTTCTTGGAATTATAGCTGTATATACATATTAATTATGGCGCAGTAGTAATAAGATTTAGTTATTAATTATAAAATCCCTGAAACTCTATAGGAAAGTTGTAAATCATAGATGGAATTAATATTGAGAAGGTTTCGGTCTGGTCTATAAACCTGGAAATGTGACCTAATTAAAGTTTTTTTTCCTCAGTATTTCATTGTTCTAATCATTTTCTGTGAAAATTTCTAAGAATTTTCTGTAAACTTTGTATAAAAACTGTACATATCTGTCTATCTTTTACTTATATTTATTTATTTTTAAACTGTTTGTAAGTATAAAAACTCATTACAGTAGAGATTGATGGAAAACCAAAAAAAAAAAAAAAAATAACAAAAACAAATGTTCAGTATTTAATGTAAATTCAAATTTGCCGCCAACCGAGTACAATGATTTTATTTGAATGGGGGTTTTGTACTATCTTGATAATAATTTACTAATTTATTAGGCTGTGACCTAAGAGTAGAGAGGGGGTAACCTATGCATTTTCTTCTCTTTCAGTTTGCCGCCATTGTAAGTTCGAAGAAGTAAAACGTTATGCAACACTTCCTTGAATAGGTCGCAGTGTAAACCCAAGTTTGTTACTTCTGGTTTTCCTGGTTTGTTACTTTTGATAGTGTTAATAAACAGGCCCTATTGTCGACTAAGCGGTTCGGTTTTCTCGGGCCTGCATAAATAATTCTGAAATCACATTGGTTTCCTGCTGTGCAACTTCTGGAGCCCATGTAATTATTATCTACAATTATCAGCCAAGCAGCAATGTATGGTTCAAAGAGTTGCAGGCATATAAGATTTATTTGCTTATTCCTATTTCTTCTCTCCCCGATATGGGCCAAGGACCATAGGTCTTCCAGCACTGGTAACCAGGATTCTTCGTTTTAAGGTAAGCGCCATTTCTTTTGCTGTGGAAAGTGTGAATAAATAATATTCGCTACCTATTTTTAAATTTAATTTATATATTCATTTTTCCCATATAATTTTTAATATCTTAATTTCCCATTTTGCTCACCACATTATATTATATTATGTACAGTCCACTAAATATATTCACTCTTCAATTTATATGTTTGCTGTTTTATTGTACAGAGACTAACTTAGGTATCTTAACCTCATTTTATATTATTAATTATCTTTCCTGCATTAACTGTACAGAGGTTGAGATAATAGGGTGTAAACAGAGCTCACTATTATTTCTTATTTCCTATTATTACTAAACAACAAACGAAAATTGAAAAATTCTAGATAGGACATAACGTTAAAAGAAAGTATAAAATGGAAATTTTAATAATGGTTTATGAAAAACCTGATTAATAATATTGTGCTACTAGTTTTAGGCTTGGACCATTATACTGCAATTAATTGTGTAATAGTTTTCCACCTGAATGCGGTCTCCATATATTTTACTATTTTGTTGATTGTTTTCAGTAGAGTCTATTTTTTAGGAAATTTGTTATATTATAGAAGTCAGGGCTGTTAAGATATTTCTCCTTTAATTTTATAAATAGGGCAATTTATCAGTAAATGACTATACAACATACAAACTATTACTATTCCACTTATGTTTAATTCCGTTACAATACAAATTCATTGATTGTGGATTATTAACACTCAGTTGGCCAATAATTCTTTTCTTATTTAAACTGATCTCTTTTATTAGCCATTAAATTTGGTTGTAGATATTCTTACATTATTTTTAATACATATACTGATAAATATACTGGTTGTGTAAATTAAGAGCAGAGAATCCGCTCAGTATCTTCTGCCAATAGTTTTCCTTCCCATAGTTTTCTTTGCTTTTAAAATTACATATCTGTCTTATCATAGTTTTTCTGGGAAAATTTTGAAAGTTCTGAGGAAACCACGAATTATGCTTCCCTGTAAATTAAATTATCTATTGATATAAAGAATATAAAATTTAATAGTCATAGTGGGACTCGAACTGGTGGGGACCTCCCATGATTCATAAACACTACATTACTTTTGATATAATCTTTCTTTCATCTAACAATACATACTAAATTGTTTTAATTATGTAGCTAAAAAATGTGCTATTTATGAAAATCAGTCAAACAGGAGAGGTGTATTTATTTATTGTAACTTTTTTAATAGATACTGTTGTAAAGAGAAATTTCTTGCAAACTACTCAAATTTTCCAAAGTGAATTTTTCTTGTCATCAAACTTGATGAAAACGAAATTTTTTTGACTATGTGTTTGGGTCAGAAACAAAACATTATAAATTCAATCTCTTGATATTTCGCAATGCTTGCCAATTTCTGATTTTTAATTTTTTTATTTTCATTTTTTTGCGATTTTAGCAGTGATTCTTTTAGCAAAATGATTTTCTTTAAAGTTCACATAATACTTAAACAAATAAATGCCTGCTGTTTCTATCCAGAAAAATATATTTTTGGAGAGGGGAGTTGTAATGTTTCCTGTAAAGTGCTTTGTCCCTATAATGTTTCAACCACCTATATAAGATTACATTACGCTACAAATGCGATCTGGAAATCGGTGTACCAGAAATGCGATTTACAATTTTTGTTTTTATTTCGGAACTTTCTTAAAAACGACTACAACGATTTCATTTAAACTTGGAATAAATAACTGTAAAGATACAAACCTATCAGTTTTATTTGTAATATTTTTCTAAAAAGGAATTGTTTTTAGGTGCGGTTCTAAAACGTTAAAGTTCAAATATAATGTTTGTTCAACATTATTGACTCTTTCTACAATGTAAATTATTCTCTATCTGCCTCGGTTGGTACGCTCGCGTTGATACATTTTCTCCCACCAACTGTATATCCTAGTAACAGGAAGTATTTTGATCATGTCATATTTTCGAAATTCAGGGTCCATTGAATACGCTTTTAGCCCATGATGTGTCACACAAACATCTGGTGTGAAACACTCACACAACTTTCTCTTACTCCACTTCTCAAAATTATAATAGACAAATTTTATAGTTTCTACCAAATTTAATGAAATTCGTCGAAAACAAAAAAAAAAAACTGTTCAGTAAAAGCGCACTTCCGGTTTACTGATTTTCTTGAAACTCGGAATTTCCGCCATCTATTTATTTCTAATTAATTTCGTTTGGATGGTAGAATTGTATAATCAGCTATGATAGCACTTTAGAGGAAAACATAACCCCTCCCCTCTTCCAAAAGTGCCCTTAAATGAATTTTTCCAGAGAAATGTTTTAAATAAAAGTTGTAGATCTTTATATGTTTATTTATATAGGAAGTTTCAAGAAAATCATCGGAGACATTTTTGAGAAAACTGCGAAAAAGTGAAAAAAAATCATCTAGTAAAGTAGTAAAGTAATTCCGTTTTTTTGAAACTGGAATTTCAACAACATATTCAATTCTTATTAACATTATTCAGATGATAGAATTGTCCAATAAACTGAAATAGCACTTTAGATGAAAATCTGACCCCACTCGTCCCCTTAACTTCCCTTAAATGAATTTTCCCAGAGAAAGATTTTACATAAAAGTTGTTGGTAGCTCTTTGTATGTGTAGCTTACATCAAATTTGAAGAAAATCGTCGGAGCCATTGTTGAGAAAAACGCAAAAAAGTAAAAAAAAACAAAAAACAAGTAATGTGTTACTTCCGCTTGAGCAATTTTGACAGATGACCCACTGCCAGATGCCATCGTGATACTTAAACGGAATATCAAGTTTCAACTTTTTACGGTTTTTCGTTTTTGAGCTATATGTTCACACACACAGAGTCCATTTGCTAAAAACCACTTTTTTGGACTCAGGGGACCTCAAAATGGATATTTCCGGTGAAAAATCGATATCGAAAATTTGACACGATTACAATACTACTATTACGATTACGATACGATTACCTCTTACTAAGAGTAAGAGAAAGTAAAAAATGATCACTAATTGAAGGACAAAATATAAATCACATAATTTTACAACAATTTATATCAAATTAAGTTTATTACAATAGAATATATATTTAATTAGTAGCTAACTACAGTGAAAAATGTTTAACACGAATTTGAGGGGTCCGAAGGTCCTCAAAGGTTTGTTTTCGTCCCGATTTCTCTGCCATTGTGCACGTAAAAAAATAAGTTTATGTATTAAAATTACAAAAATCTGCTGTGAAACGCTCACACAACTTTCTCTTACTCCAGTTCTCAAAATTATAATTGACAAATTTTATAGTTTGTGTACCACAATTTAATGAAATTCGTCAAAACTGAAAAAACTGTTCAGTAAAAGCGCACATCCGGTTTACTAATTTCCTTAAAACTCGGAATTTTGGCCATCTATTTATTTCTAATTAATTTTGTTTGGATGATAGAAATGTATAATCAACTATGATAGCATTTTAAAGAAAAACATAACTTCACCCCTTCCCTAAAAGTGCCCTTAAATAAATATTCCTAGAGAAATGTTTTATGTAAAAGTTGTAGATCTTTTTTTTTTTTTTGGTTGTGACGTAGAGCGCTCCACATAAAGCCCCCTCGGGTGTACAAGTAAAATCCCCTCATCATTTTTATCCAAGTAAACATTGTAACGTAGCAATTTTTAAAAGAAAATTTCTTGATTAAATTTTATTAATTAGAGTAAGAGAGAGTTCTGGCGGAGTGATTCACACCAGATTTTTTTTATTTTATTTATATTAAGTATTCTAATTCATAAATACTGGTTTAAAGTTATATTAAATTTACATTAGAAACATTTTTCTAGGATAGGTGAGTTTTAATGGTGGTCGTTTAAGTACGAGGCCCTATCCGCTAAATTATTATTTCAGTATTGATAACTAAAGATTCTAGATAAAAATTGCAACTACGAAAACAGTTGGTTTACTAAAAATATGAGAATTGCAACAAAAGGAAGTCTTCAAGTAAATGATTTTGACGGTTTGTTTACGTGTGAGTACGTTTGTTTATAGAAATCAATGGAAACTCAATTTGATGTTGGCGTCGTTTATAACAGACAGATGATCCCAACAACCTGGTTTATATTTAGCATAGTCAGTCAATCGGAAATGTCCCATTACGGGATATTTTTTTTTTTAGTTTTTGCATTTACGATTGCTCTAGTGATCTTTCACTTCACCAATTTTTTTTAAAAAAAAAGAAAAAGTTTTTGTATTTAGGATAGAAGGGGTTTTTTCTTAAGGCACAGTATTCAATAATTTGTACATTGGTTGGTTGAAAATTAAACGTATATCTCGGAGCGATTAAAATTATATTTAGGTAATGGCAAATTAGATCATGTAACTTTTAAAAAAAAATATGGTTTGAAACACACACACACTTTACTTTACGTTATCACACACATTCTTTTACTTTAATTAATACAATTAAATTAATAAATTTACTTTATGATTACAAACATTATAATGTTTAGTTGGAAGGGGGGCTGGGCGTTAGGGAGTGGTCATCTGTATCTTAGGGCCGCCTTACCTGGAATCTTCCCAGAGATGTTATGATTAAGAAATACAGCTTCACTAGAAATGTTTCTTCCAAGAGAGAGTGGAGCGAAGGGATCAGGAGATTGTAATCCTTTCCGATTACCAGACAGCCTTTAGAGCACTGAGCGCCTTTGTCATCAGCTCTAAAATGGTTTGGAAATGCCTAGGTAAACTTAATGACCTAGGCAGAATGGAATAAAGTACCCTCTAATGAGTGGCAGGGCATTGTAAGGAATGCGATGGCCGACGCTCTAGCAAAGATAGATACTGGTAACCCCGCTTCTAGTGCGTGAACCTTTTCTATGGGATCAGCGACTAGTTTTACTTGGTAGAACTTAGGAAGAAGGTGGAAGTAAAGAAGTCTCAACTCTGGGACTCCCTCCTCCCGACTGCGACAGGCTAAGATCTGTCAGGGAAATTATAACCAACGAAGACCGGAGGCCCGTGTTTTTACGGGTTTCCTCACGGGACTTTGTCGACTCAAAGGATATCTGACGAAACTGGGTTTGAAGATTGACAGCACATGCAGATTATTTGGGGAGATAAAGGAAACTCCATTACATCTCCTAACGGACTGCGAGAGAAGATATAAGAACCTGGGTAGTTATCAGAAGGAGGAGGGGAATATACTCTCCCTATAGCCGCCAGGTTATTTAGGATTCCTTAGGAAACTTAACCTGAGGAGTTGTTGTAGACGATGTTTGACTAGGACATCTGTTTGGGAAGCTGTGGGCAGCCTACGGCACCCAAGGTGGATAGCACAGCACAATAGATCGTGAAGGTCCTAGTGCATCTGGCCCCTCCAGAAAAAAAAAAAAAAGGTTAGTTGGGTTGGCTAAAAAAAAAACGATGTTGGGAGTTTTTCATTTATACCTGAGTGGTCTTATATGGAGCGCATCTATGTCAAAACTAAGAAAGCTTGTGCAAATTTTAAACGAGCTAACAGACCCTTAATATCCTTCTAAATAATTTTTTTTTTTTTCCAAAAAATGATTCAAATAAAAATGATACGTTTCTATCTATCAGGAAAGCATTTCCTGTTTAAAGGAAATCGTTGTATTAATTTCCTGTTTGGTTCCTTGGTGAGATCCGCAAATGGAATGCCAACTTTCGGCGATTGTTCATTTTTGGGCTATGCTACTAAATATTTATTTGTCTTCAATTTATATTTCAATATATATATACACACACACACACACGCACACCATTCTGTAGAAACCACTTTTTCTTGCTCAGAAATCCCCCAAACCCATATTTCGGAGAAAACTCGGTATCAAAAATTTGACATGATCTAAATACTTCCACTTATATCAGTAAGAGAATATAAAAACTCATGATGTATCTCTCAACTGTTTATGAAGGGTTGAAGGCTCTTGCAAGGTACGTGAGGTACCCCATACAGCTGCTTTAATTATTAAATAAAATCCCAATGTCTTTATGTGATTGAATAATTTAAAACAACAGAACTGGCAAGTTGTTATAAGTAGAATAGGTCTGCAGGCTATAATCAAAACTTTTCCTTTTACAATCACCACCAATTTGATCAATATAAATGAAAATGTAATCATGTTTCCGAGAGTATGGCAGTGCATTGTTCTACTATGGCCATGTTTACCTCACCATTATTCAAATATTTTCTATTGTGTTTGACGGTCATTTATTTATTGATTAACTTTTTTAATTTCTTGTTGAATTTTTTTTATTTATTTATTTATTTATTAGGGGTACATACATTTAAGCTGTCAGCTTGTTGTAGGGAGTGGGGGAAACAATGTCTGCCAGTACTAATCTCATGTAACATGATTTAGGGATACTTTCATCAGATATTTTTAGCAAGCATCCACCATTTAAGCATTTCTTTGAAAACTTTGACTTGGGTATGGCAGCGGCAAGTTTCTAATCTTACATAAGCATCTGGTGTATTTGAAGGAAGGTGGAGCAATCTTATTGTAAAACCCAGTGCCCGCGTTTCAGGATATGCGTATCTGACAGCCCAAATTTCAGCCATATACAATAATGTACTTTGAGCCAACGAGTCAAATAGATAACAATTAGCTTTCCAGGAATTCAGTCTTACAAGCTCTTAGTAAATTCATAATGACCGAATTGGCTGCATTACTTTTAGACAAAAAATAGTTACCAGCTCTGTAATTTTCCAGTTATAAAAAGGCACACCAAGATAATTAAAATTACCAACACCACTAATTTCCGATTTATGTAATTCAAAAAGCTTCCGTTTAGACATTAGCCCACCTTTTTGAAAAGGAAATATTTTCGTTTTATTGGCATTAACTGTTAAGCCATTTTTCTGAACAATATTTTTGTAATATGTTTCAATTAATTTGAGTTTGGTGCCATGTTGAAGCCAAAATAGCAATATAGCAACATGATATTTCTTATTTATATATTAATACCCTGTGCACCATGTTCTTTGAACAAACTTACAATATTTGAAATAAAAAGTGATAATAGGAGCGGACTCAAAACTTTTCCTTGAAGTACACCTTCAATGGTAGGAATTTTAGAAGAAGTTTCATTATTTTGATTAATGACAAAGGAAGAAATTTTATATAAATTTATTATATTTCTTAAAATTTTTGAACTGATTCCAAGTTTATGCAATTTTTGCCACAGTAGGGAGTGATTAATAGAGTCGAAAGCTCTTTTGAAGTCCACGAAAGTGGTGAACACCTTACGTCGTTTTAATCTAAGATGGATGTTAATAATAGAAATTAGAGAAAAAACGCTATCTCTGCACCCACTGCCAGCTTTAAAGCCAAACTGCTCCTCAGGAACCAAGTTCCGACTTTCCTTCGATTTTACCAACCTACCATAGGTAAAATGATGTTATTTAGCGCTGTTGTATACCATATATATATTAGTAAACAATTTAATAGTTGAATTAAAAAGTGCGATGCCCCTGTAATTAAGGGGATCCATTTTTTTTACTTTTTTTTATTTCAAACCGTTTATTCAAAAGCTAGGTTGATGACTATATTTATTCTTAAGACAAATAATTTTTTAATAAGACAATTATTCGTATTGTAAGCTTTCAGTCACACATCATGTTGTTACTGCTTCAGGAGAAAGTATTGTGATAACATAGTTTAGAATTATTTTTTCTCAGAAATATGTCTAATATCACTTTCTCTTACTGCTGCTTTTTCACCAGAACTTTGTCCTCTTTTTCATTTTTTGAGGTCTTCTAAAGTATAGAAATGGATTACTATTGTTATTAATAGTGCTTGTAAATCCTATTTAGGATCAGAGATATTTTCCGCGATTGCCTGCTTCTTTTTTGTAATCATCGACCGGTTTCGGGCGTTTGCCCATTATCAGGATGCTTTTTGTCAAACAGTGTGATAACATAGAGTTGCTCTGTGCACAAGTCTAAACTAGCTTAAGTACAAACTTTTATAAATACTATACTTAAGCTAGTTTAGACTTGTTATATTTAGGCACGTAAAGAACCCATATTTAAGTATACATGCGCACGTGGATAGCGTGTATGAATTATGAAAGGTGAAATGCGAAATGTGTTTGTGTTATCTATCAATACAACCTGCTTATATAGATTGATTGTTTAACAAAATATTATTTATTTATCTATACTATCTTACGATCATTCAGCTCGTATTTATCATTTCTTGTCAATAACTATTTCGCATTATCCCACGGATGACACAGTGTTATTTCGCGCTGTTGTAAATAAATAAAGAAAATAGTAAGACAGCATGGATAATTAACTTTATAAAGTAAATCTCCTTCAAAAAACGTAGTTTAAGTTTACACCCCATGTGTTGGATGTTTCCATTTTTAAAGGGTTTTAAGGACCGAAACATGTGTTTTCCCATTCAGGTAGCAACACCCCCCCGTAACCTAGTTAAGTGTTTAAAAAACATTTAAAGACCTGTCAGTGGATCAACTAAATTTGCTCTGTGCAAATCTATATTATCACAGTGTTTAACAAAAAGCATGTTGATGATGGGAGAACGCCCGAAACCGGTCGATGACCACAAAAAAGAAGCAGGGTATCACGGAAAATATCTCTGATGCTTTCCAGTTGTGCGGAACCAACCACAACTCCTATTCTTTTTACATGAGTTTTGCCTCGCTTGTAATTTTTTCCTTGTTTCTATATTTCCACAACACTGTAAGGATCATAAGGCATATTACAAATGATACCATTTTTAAAAATAATTTCTTGCATTAAAGCCGTTTTTTTAAGTTTTAAAACAGGTTTTCGAATTTAATATTGTTTTAGAAAAAAAAAAATGGGTTTTTTTAAAACCGTGAAACCTTAGTAGTTAGCGTTAAATACCATAGAGACCAGTGGTGTTTTGCTAATCTGCAATTGTGTTTAATTAATTAAATAAAAGAATAATATAAGAAAATCATTTAATTCTCCATCTTAGTATATACTTTTTCCAACTCCACATCTTAAAACTGAATATTCTGTTAGATTTTATCTTTTAATAAAGTTATATAATTTAATTAAATTATTGAAAAGGTAGTCAACTATTGGATAAAACTTTTAGTTGTTCTTATACTTATTATTTACTTTATGTTAAAATTTTTTTTGTTGAAAAGGAAATATCTCTTCGAAAGGAAATAAGCAAAACCACAAACCTTTTGTTATAAACCTTGTAAGCGGCTTTACCAAGACAAGATTTAAGCCACCCACTAAATACAAAGTACATACGGACGTGAACAAAAACAATTTGTGTTACTAATTAACAATCTTTTTTTTATCTTCTTTCCTTTTTTGTTTATATAACTTTAATATTTACTCTTCTTTTTCTAGAGTGAATAAAATCATAGAATTAAGTTAAAACATTTAGTTTTGATCTTTCCACAAACTAGACAATGTCTTTTTTTTTTTACTTTCTCTTATTCCTAGTAAGAGGAAGTATTGTAATCGTGTCAAATTATGGATATTGAGTTTTCACCGGAAATATCCGTTTTGAGATCCCCTTGAGACCAAAATAGTGTGTGTGTCTGTGTGTGTATGTGAATATGAACAGCATAGCTCAAAAACGAAAAACCGTAGAAAGTACAAACTTGATATTCTGTTAAGGTATCACCATGGAATCTGACAGTAGGTCATCTGTCAAAATACCTCAACCGGAAGTACCACTTTACTAGTTGTTTTTTTTCACTTTTTTTTTTTGCAATTTTCTCAAAAATGGCTGCGACGATTTTCTTCAAACTTGGTATATCAACTAAACGCACAAAGAGCTACAACATTTATTTGAAACATTTCTTTTGGGCGAGGATTAGGGTTAGGTTTTTCCATCTAAAGTGCTATTTCAGTTTATTACCCAATTCTGTCATCTAAATATTGTTAATTAGAATTGAATATTTTATTGAAATTTCGAGTTTGAAAAAATGGGATAACCGGAAGTGCGTTTACTTTACCACTTTATTACTAAATGATTTTTTTCACTTTTTCGTGATTTTTTCAAAAATGGCTCAGACGATTTGCTTGAAACTTCGCATTTTTATTTAAAATATTTCCCTGGAAAAATTCATTTAAGGGCACTTTTTAGGGGGAGGAATAGGGTTATGTTTTTCTCTGAAGTGCTATCGTAGTTGATTGTACAATTCTATCATCCAAACAAAATTAATTAGAAATAAATAGATGGCCAAAATTCCGAGTTCAAGAAAATTATTAAACCGGAAGTGCGCTTTTACTAGACAGTTTTTTTTTCAGATTTCGACGAATTTCATTAAATTTGGTACACAAACTATAAAATTTGTCAATTATCATTTTGAGAACTGGATTAAGAGAAAGTTGTGTGAGTGTTTCACACCAGATTTTTTTTTTGTTTAATTTGTGTTGAGAAAATTACTTATTTCACAACGACTTTCTCTTACTGCAAGTTACATAATTATTGACATATTTCCTTTAAATTTGGAATTTAACTAGCTTCAATATAATGAATAGCTGGAGCAATCTTTCAGCTCTCTACTTTCTCGGAATGGGGTAAATGAGTACTTAGTACGCTATGTTCAATGAATCTTGTTGGTTCCTGTATCTTTTTTGAAAAAATTGCAGGAAACTGAAAGAAAAAAATGCCTCAATTAAAGTCACAATTATGGTCAAACGCTTTTTCTTAAAACTCGAATCTTTAGCAACATAATTAATTCTTATTAATATTATGTTGGTTATAAAAATCGTATAATAATCGAAATGGCATTTCAGTGCAAAGCTTAACCTTGCCATTCCTCCCAAAATCCCCTTAAAATGACTTTTCCCGGAAAAATGGTACTAATAAAAGTTCGAGCTCTTTATATGTGTAGTTGATATACGAGTATATCAGTTTAAAGAAAATCGTTGGAACCATTTTCGATAAAATCGCAAAAAAAAACTATAAAAAAAAAATAAAATCTGGTGTGAAACACTCACACAATTTTCTCGTACTCCTGTTGTTTAAATTATAATTGACAAATTTTATAGTTTGTGTACCAAATTTAACGAAATTCGTCGAAAACTGAAAAAAACTGTTCAGTAATTTTCTAAAAATTTGGAATTTTGGCCATCTATTTATTTCTAATTAATTTTGTTTGGATGACAGAATTGTATTGAGATGCAGAATTGGATGTAAGATGTAGATCATTGGATGAGCTGAAAAGGACGGGAGAAAAATTGGCAGGGAGAATGTAAAGAGTTAGTGAAAAGTGCTCAAAATTTTAAAGACTTTGTTCAGTTTGCTCGAGAAGTAGCGGTAATGTGCCGGACTAGACTAATATGTAGAGGTCCGCCTCCATGTGGCAGGGATGGTAACTTGCCTACGTAGTAGGCAGGCTAAGTGACCATAGGCACCGGTTTTGGCGCTATGCGCTAGGTACGGTGGCCAGGAGTGTGCTTAATTTTGAATTTTGTAGCTTCGCACTTTGGGTACGGAAGACCTACCTCACCTGGAATGGCGCGGCAAGTCCAAACGGGTGTCAGTAGGGAGAGGTGAAACCGTAGGAATTACTTGTAATCCGGGCCTATGGCCATTCTGGGCCTTTAAGTGGTAGGGGGAGTCATCTCTACTGTCATAATGGTACCACGGGATCGTGAGACACCCCGCCGGAGTTCTGTCTCCGGACTCACGAGTTGAGGAAAGGTTTCGTGGTGGTCGAGGTTTTGCAATGATGATAGTAATGTCCCCGTGCTAGTTGAGAGTTGGGCTGGTTTGGAGTACCTGCGGGTTCAGATACGCCAGCTCATGTTTCTGCTCTCTTCAATCACATGTAGCTTCGCACTTTTTATGACACCTACTTTGCCCTCACAGCAATTGAACCCTGAATTCTCGCACGAAAGACGAGAGCGCTAGCCATTAGACCAACGCGTGAGGACGGTGGTTCCCAAAACAGAATATTAATTTGTATCCTGCTGCGATTTATGTTCCTACACACACACACACACATTAATCAGGGAAGATTATAGGTACATGCATTTATTTTTTCTTGCTTCTGAAAATGGTGCTCTCACGCATTCTGCGACTGGATGGCTAAGCACTCGTCTTTGATTCGAGAATTCAGTGTTTGATTCTTGTACCTGTGACAGTTAAGTCGGTGTTCAGACCCGCATCATGAGAAATATTGGGGAGGTACACAGTGGTGGGAACCTAAAAAAGGGTATGTATGCTTATGCCAGATCCCCAATAGAAATCGTCGTTGCGCAAGCCTTGGCGGTCTTTTGAGGGCTGTTGCGCCAAGGTTTTATTTTTTTTTAAAAAGTATGGAAAAAATTATAAATAAGATTAGAATAGGAATATAAATTAAACTCAATATAACGGTGCACGTATTCTTTTTGCGCAAAAAATAACTTTGGGTTAAGTTTGTATTTCTATCATGTTAATTTCCTCGAGTTATAGAAAACAGAAAGGGTGGTGGTCTATTGTACAATACAATACATATGAACTTTAATACACCTACACGCTCATTAATATATCAGTTCTTTTAAGTTGTATATACCTACCCGCATTGCCTTTAATGATAAATTATTAAACAAAGCCTAACTCAAAGATTTTAAATTTACTACAAAACAAGATAAAGGACAGAATGAGTGAATGAATAAAATTCAACAGAAATATATAAACCTTGATGAAATTATAAAACAATGATCATAATACTTTATATTATGATCAATTGAAGCAATTACCTTTAATAACTGATTAGCTGCATTCTCTATTTTAATCATCGGCTAGACAGCTACAAATGAATTTGTAGTAAATGTTTATCTCTGGATCATTTGATCGTTCTCCATTAACTTCAATTTATGTGCAGCTAATATCGGTATGACCTTTGTCCTTCCATTTATTTAATATTTTATTAAAGTATTTATGAGAATTAAGTTCGTCTCTTTTTTTGAGTTTCTATTTTTGCTTTAATTTAAGAAGGAGAACAAGAAGATCTGCGTACTCGATTTGTGTGGGATCAGCTGTTTCCATTTTCTTTGGTTTTGAATTTTTACAAATATGTAGAAATAATGAAAATAACAAATATGTAGGAATGATAAAGAAATGAAAACGATCATATAGATTTAATTCAGGCGCATAGCCTGTACTGCCTACTAGGACGAATTGAATTTTTTACCTTCTCTTACTCCTATTAAGCGGAAGTATGGTAATCGTGTCAAATTTTCATCAGAAATACATGTTTTAAGGTCTTCCGAATCCCAAAAAGTGGTTTTTAGAAAATGGTCTGTATGTATGTATGTGAACAGCATAGCTTAAAAAACGAATAATTGTAGAAAGTTCAAACTAAATATTCCGTTCAGGTATCACCATGGGATCCGACAGTAGGTTGTCTATCAAAATTTACTCAACCGGAAATACCACTTTACTGAATTTTTTTTTTTTTTTCACTTTCTTGCAATTTTCTTCAATAATGGCTCCGACAATTTTCTTTAAACTTGGAATATCAACTACACATATTCAGAGATCTACAATTTTTATTTGGAACATTTCTCAAGGACACTTTTGGGGGAGGCGTAGGGGTTAGGTTATCATCTAAAGAGCTATTTTACATTATTACACAATTTTATCATATAAATAATATTAATTAGAATTAAATATGTTGTTTTTTATTATTATTATTTTAATTTAAGGCGTCTTAACATCTGTGGTCATTTGCGCCCGGAGCCTTCTCAGTGCACTGCCGGCCTCCGGACAGTGTTCTCCCGTTACAGACAACACTGTCCATCACCGGACAGTGAGCTGTAGGGGCTCCTAGGAAGAGAAAATCTAAGGGTAGCACGGCTGGATTCGAACCCGTGATCTCCGCATTGCTAGTCCAGCGCGCTACCTCTGAGCTAATCCCTTCCCTAAATATGTTGTTGAATTTCAGAGTTTGAAGAAAATCAGATTACAGTACGTACAGTGCGTTTTTACTGAAAAGTATTTTTTAATGTTCTGTTATTTTTCTAAAACGGCTCCAACGAGTTTCTTTGAACTAAGTGTGCGAACTACACATACAAAGAGCTACAACTTTTGGCAGACTGCTGACGCAAGAAGAGATAATGGCAACTCTGGGAACAATATATACAAATATTGGCTGTGTAGAATAGTTTATTGGATCAATGTGAAGTGGATAGCAAGAGCCTTGCGACCTATATGGGTGTCTGTGGTGGCATCCCAAATTAGAGGACCTTTTCCAGCCCTGGCTACTTCACTAGATAAACTCCTGGATAAAGGTTAAGGCATAAATTTCTTCTTGCGGAATCCCTCACAAAAGACACAGTACGAGCAGTCTTGTTTCCTGTTCTTCCTGACAAAATCTGCACAAGGTATCCATTGTCAGATCCATTTTGCTTCTTAAATATACAGTGACATTGAGGAAATTCCACATGGAATACCCGGGTCTTGTTGCAGTAGTTCTTTAGTAAGCCTGGGCTAATAATTTTTCATTCACCCACCATTCTTGTGATCTATTTATTGTGCCATCATGTTTTGATAGCCGCACTCATGAGGCATCTTGCAACGCCATAGAAGGTTCCATTGGAGCCCATCCAGCCAAGGAGATGGCCATCTGGTTGCCCTTATAACTTGAATGCTTAGCACTCAAACTAGAAATAACCTTACTTTGACTACTAATTTCAATAAGGACGCCCAAGCAGTTCCACACCAGTCTTGAATTGACTTGGTAGGAATTGATGGCTTTTCACTTTCCTTTCTGCCATATGAAGATATAAATTACGAAAGGAATTATACTTGGGTCCTATTTACTTCCTATTACTCCTAGTAAGAGGAAGTATTGTAATCGTGTCAAATTTTCGATATCAAGTTTCCACCGGGAATATCTATATTGAGGTCCTCTGGGTCCAAAAAAGTGTTACCAAATGGTCTGTGTGTGTGCAACTGCATAGTTCAAAACAAAAACATAGCAGAAAGTTGAAACTTGATATTCCCTTTAGGTATTACCATGGGATCCGACTGTAAATTATCTGGCAAAATTCCTCAATCGGAAGTACCACTTTACTTAATGGCTTTTTTTTTCACATTTTGGCAATTTTCTCAAAAATGGCTCCAACGAATATTTTTAAACTTGGTATATCAACTACACAAACCAAGATATACAATTCTTATTTGCAACATTTCTCCGGGAAACTGTTTAAGGGCAGTTTTGGGAAAGAGGTAGGGTTAGGTTGTTCTCTTAAATACTATTTCAAGTTTGTTACACAATTCTATCATCTAAATAATATTAATTAGAATTAAATATGTTGTTGAAATTCCGAGTTTAAAGAAAATCAGGTGACTGAAAGTGCGTTTTTGCTGAAAAGTATTATTCAATGTTCTGTTATTTTTCTATAACGGCTCCTACGAGTTTCTTTAAACTAAGTGTGCAAACAACACCTACAAAGAGCTACAACTTTTATTTGAAACATTTCTCCGGGTAAATTCATATAAGCGGGCTTTTGCGAGAGAGGTGACGTTATGTTTTTCTCTCAAGTGCTATCATAGTTGATTATACAATTCTATCACCCAAACAAAATTAATTAGAAATAAATAGATTGCCAAAATTCCGCGTTTCAAGAAAACTAGTAAACCGGAAGTGAGCTTATTGAACAGTGTTATTAGTTTTCGATCAATATCGGGAACGCCGATGAATTTCATTATATTTTATATACTGACTATAACATTTATCAAATACAATTTTGAAAACTGGAATATGAGAAAGTTGTGTGAGTGTTTCACACCAGATTTTTACTTTCTCTTACTCCTAAGTAAGAGGAAGTATTGTAATCGTGTCAAATTTTCGATATCGAGTTTTCACCGGAAATATCCGTTTTGAGGTCCCCTGAGTCCAAAAAATTGGTTTTTAGCAAATGGGCTGTGTGTGTGTCTGTATGTATGTATGTATGTATGTGAACAGCGTAGCTCATAAATGAAAAATCGCAGAAAGTTCAAACTTGATATTCCGTTTCGGTATCACTATGTGATCTAACAGTACGTTATCTGTCAAAATTCCTCAACCGGAAGTGCCACTTTACTAAGTGTTTTTTTCACTTTTTTGAAATTTTCTCAAAAATGGCTCCGACGATTTTCTTTAAACTTTGTATATCAACTTCACATGGAAAGATCTACAATTCTTATTTGAAACATTTCTCTGGGAAAATGCTATAAAGGCACTTTTGGGGGAGGGGTGGAGGTAGGTTGTCCTCTAAAGTGCAATTTCAGTTTATTAGACATTCTGTCATCTAAATAATATTAATTAGAAATTACATATGTTGTAAATTCCGAGATTGAAAAAAATTGGATAACCGGAAGTGCGTTTACTTTACAACTTTATTAAATGATTTATTCTCTTTCTCGCAATTTTCGCAAAAATTGCTTCGACGATTTTTTTGAAACTTCATATATAAATTAAACTTGCAAAGATCTACAGCTTTTATTTAAAACATTTCTTTGGGAAAATTCTTTTAAGGGCACTTTTAGGGGAGGGGTGGGGTTATGTTTTTCTCTAAAGTGCTATCATAGTTGATTATACAATTCTATCATCCAACATAATTAATTAGAAATAAATAGATGGCTGAAATTCAGTTTCAAGAAAATTAGTAAACCGGAAGTGCGCTTTTACTGAACAGTTTTTTCAGTTTTCGACGAATTTCATTCAATTTGGTACACAATTCTATGAAATTTGTCATTACAATTTTGAGAACTGGAGTACAGAAAGTTGTGTGAGTGTTTCACACCAGATTTTTTTTTTTTATTATTAGGTACCTTTTTATTATTATTCTGTGAAAATTTTCTGTGATTAATTCTTAAAAATTTATTTGATAAAAGGATTAGATACGTTACAAAGTATGTATTAAGGAAATCTAATTATTCACTTCCTCTTTACATACTTTATTACATATCTTTCCTTTATCAAATAAATCTCAGAGAACTCCAGAAGAATTTTTTTTTTTTTGGCCATTGCCGTATTATCTCTCATTTCCTTTTAACCTAAGACGTAACGATTTGGAAATTATTTTTAGTATAATTTATCAGATGTACGATTTGAATAAATAATTTATTTACTATAATCTTTTATATTTATTTAGTTTGTAATGTAATAAGGTTAATACTTTGTGCTATAAAAATGTCATAAAACATAGAATGTTATATATAATGGGTCGTTAAAATGACGGCTAACTTTGATTAAAAAAAAAAAAAAAAATGATCTCAATGAAACTGGTGGTAGTTGCAAAATTAAATTATATTTTTTCATCGACTATTTATCTAAAGATATGAATTTTTACTTTCTCTTAACACCTAGTAAGAGGGAGTCTTGTAATCGTGTGAAATTTTCGATATCGAGTTTTTACAGGAAATATCCGTTTTGAGGCCCCCTGTGTGTGAATGTATATATGTGTGTGTGTGTGTGTGTGTGTGTGTGTGTCTGTGTGTGTGTATGTATGTGTGTCTGTATGTGAACAGCATAGCTCAAAAACGAAAAACCGTAGAAAGTTGAAACTTAGATATCCTGTTTAGGTATCACTATGGGATCTGACAGTACGTTATCTGTCATGATTCCTTAAGTGGAAGTACCACTTTACTAGTTGATTTTTTTTTTTACTATTTTGCGATTTTCTCAAAAATGACTCCGACGATTTTCTTGAAACTTCCTATATCAACTATACAAACAAAGATCTACAACTTTTATTTATAACATTTCTTTGAGAAAATTCATTTAAGGGCACTTTTTGGGAGAGGAGTGGGGTTATGTTTGATTATACAATTCTACCATCCAAAACAAAATAAATTACAAATTAATAGATGGCTTAAATAATGCGTTTCAAGAAAATTAGTAAACCGGAAGTACGCTTTTACTGAACATTTTTTTTTCAATTTTCGAAGTAATTTCATCAAATTTGGTACACAAACTCTAAAATTTGTCTGTTACAATTTTTAAGAACTGGAGTAAGAGAAAGTCGTGTGAGTGTTTCACACTAGATTTTTTTATTTTATTTCTTTTTATTTGAGTTTATTAATAGAATAAGAAATTAAAGCTAAATATATTAATAATAAATTTTAGAAAGAGATTTTTTGTTTAAAAATTAATAATATAAGTGAGAACATCTAGGAAATATAATCGTAATAAGAATGAATTGCAAGAAATTCAATGTACGTATTACACTAAAGAAGTCCTAAGCAGTTGCAACGATTGCAACCGCAGACATTACAGGAGCAGTGCATGCAGGCAATCAATACACGACGACGGACCCGTTTTAGACCAGCGACTATAACTACCAAAACCATTTTAATCAAATAAATTGTTGTTCAATACGAATGTAATATTATAATAAAATATAAAAGATCTATGGCATGACATGAATACTCATTGAAACAGGTGGGCTGTTTTTGTTGTTGTTGTTGTTGTTGTTACCGACCTAATTTGAAAAAAGAATAATCCTTTCAGGCTATACCAATAGTAAATTTAACCGCCAAGTATTTAGTTCAATTTATCACATAAAATCGTTGTAGTAGGATTAAACTAACCCTATGGGTTATAAATCATAGATTTATAAAATATATGATAAAAGCTTTAGTTTTGAACAGAAAAGAACCAAAAATAATTTTTTATTAAAACCGCTTTACTAAAGTACAGTTTTATATATTATAACCAGAAAGATTATTAAACAAAACAAAAAAAATATTCTGGTGTGAAACACTCACACAACTTACTCTTACTGCAATGTATAGAATTATAATTGACAAATCTAAATCTTTTTTACTTTATTTTATTTGGCATACACAATCTATATAAATAAATATAATAAGTGAATAGGATGATGATTTGTGATGATGAATGACGTGATTAGCTGGAGGGGAGAAAAGCTACCCAGCGGTAACACTCTCGCAGGAGTTACTTCCTATTGCTGGAGGTGATCACGAGGCCAACAGCGGGGCTCAGTCGACGGGAGGGGTGGATTATCTGGTATAGTTGTGAAGGCGAGATTTTGAACAAGTGGATTAGAGTTGAGGGCAAAAGAGAGTCATACAATTTTTTTATATTTAGTTTTGACAGCTTCAGATACATATGGGATTTTGAGATCACTGTGGAGGATGGAATTAGAGACATAGAATGGAGCATCTCTGTTATCTGACGGAGTATTTTGGACTGAAAAGATTGAATTTTCTGGGAATTTGAGCGCTTGGTTGAATTCCACAATTCAAGTCCATAAGTCCACATCGGTTTGAGTATACAGTTGTATATTAGTCGTTGGTGCTCGAGAGGTAGTTTCGATCGTCTTCCTATTAGTCTTGAGTAGTAACTTATTCCGTTTGTTAAGTTCCAGTCTTTTTAGTTTTGTATGTGGATTCCATGTTAGTCTTTTGTCGATGTACATTCCAAGGTAGCGAACTAAGTTTTTAGGTGAGAGTGGTATTGAGTTACTGAAGGGCAGGGAGGCACGACGCAGAGTAAAGGTCATTTGTTGACATTTTTGTGGGTTGGGTTTAATCCGCCATTTTTTAGCCCAAGATTCTATTTTATTTAAATGATTCTTTAAGAGAGTGGAGGCAGTTATGGGATTAGAGCTGGATGCAAGGATGGTGGTGTCATCAGTGTAAGTGCAAAGAAGAATGTTTGTACAGGTTGGTAGATCTGAAGTAATACAGTATATAGAAGCGGGCTAAGTATACTACCCTGAGGAACTCTGGCGCCGGCCAACGAGTAAATCTAAATCTAAATTTTTCTAAATTGACAAATCTAAATTTAACAAAAAAAAAAAATCACTCGTTTGAGGAAAAGCATATAACTTCCTTCTCAACCCTAAACTTCTTTTAAATGAACTTCTTTCGGAAAAAATTTGTAAATAAAATTTAGATATTCCCATATTCATAATAAGTATATGAAATTTAAAAAAAATTCGTGAGTGTTTTTGTTTTAAAACGCAGAAAACTGAAAAAAAAAAAAAAATTCTGTTCGTAACATACGATTTTGTTCAAACATTGCAATCAACATATTTAATTCTAATTAATATTATTCAGATTATAGAATTTCATAAATAATCTACAATGTAATACTTTATATTTAAACATAACCCCCATACCTCCCTCAAATAAAAGATGTCTTGAATGAATTTTCCTAGGGGGAAATGTTTCAATAAAAATTGTAGCTCTTAATATGTGTGCACATAATTAATATTCCAAGTCTAAAGAAAATCGCAAAAAAAAGTAGAAAAAAAAGAAAAGAAACATTAAGTAAAGTGGTACTTCCGGTTGAGGAATTTTGACAGATAACTTAGTATCCCATGGTTGATACATGCCTAAACGAAATAGCATGTATCAACTTTCTGCAATTTTTCGTTTTTAACAGCAATGCTGTTCACATACACAGACGCACACTTGTATATCCGGTGAAAAGAAAAAGAAATCATAGGCAGCGTGTTGGGCTTGGACTTCCACGCGGAAGTCCAGGGTTGTGAAATGTTATTGATGTGATGTTGTGTTGTAGTGTAGTGGCAGCCTGTGTTGCACGAGCGGTTTTGTAAAGCGTTTGTGTGTATGTTCAAAGAGAAGAGAAGTAATAAGAAATAATTAAGAAAACACTGGTAGATAAAATTAAATACATTATCTTTAAAGAGATTTAAATTACTTTACAATATCACAGTTATATGCTTAATAAATCAATTGTTAATCTAGAATAAATGTTAATCTCTATCACTGGCACTGAGTTTAAGAGAGTGATTCCTGATGCAGGTGTTCTGGTAGAATGTCTGTTTCAGACTGTTCTTGTTTGAAAGCAGAATGCAGACTGTGTAAAGAATGCCCTGCTCTTATAAAACAGTTGGCCAAGTGGCATTGTATTAATTTAACGGATTCTTGAGCCTTTGTCTCTTTAATAGCAATGACTTCAAATTATAGTACCTGAGTCTTTTCACTGCACTATGATACATTTAAAATATTAACAAAATTCTATTTTTCGAACTATAATATATTCTAAACTATTTTTCAAAACTATTATTTCCTTTTATTTCTTGCTTCCACTACTGTTAGAATCAGCAGTGCTGCTCTCTCTGTGGTTCTCTTCCAAAAATCCTCTACAGCTCATTGTCCGGTGATGAGCAATGCTGTCAGTAGCTAGAGAACACTGCTCGGATGCCGGCAGTGCACTGAGAAGGCTCCGGGAGCATAATAGATCTTTCAAGTCGCAGTACCCTATCCGGTCCCCTGAAAGAATAAACAAAAAAGAAGAAAAATCGATGAAAATTTGATTTTTTGTTTATTTATTAGGTATTTCCACGGTTTCCATGATTACCCTTGATCCCCAAAGACCATGTGAAGCGGTCTTTGCAATCCTCCTCCGTCAGGCCACGAGCATCCATTGCTCGAACCATGCGTCCTTTCCATTTCATTCTGTGGCGCTCTCTTTTTTTTCTTGCAGGAGGGGACATAAAACAATTTCTTTGGTCAACTTTCCTGCCCCGCATTCCCAATCGATCAGTTGTGGTGGTCCTTTGGTTCCATATCCGCACGGATATCTATGTTCCTTCTCCCATGAAAAAGATTCGATCTCAATTGCATTTATTCGTTGTCTGAGACGTTCGGTAAGTGTCCAGTTCTCCCCGCCATATGTGGAGATTGCTTTCCCCACTATCACCCAAAGAATGAGTTTCTTCGTAACTAATAATACGTCTTTACTCCAGAGGATTCCGTTCAAGCAACGGATCACAGCCTTGGCTTGTCCTAATTTGCTTAGAACGCCGGCCTCACAGCTACTGGAACCCTATCTATCCCTCTCATATTGAACCCAAGTACTTGAAACGGCAAACGGATCTAATGACCTTTGAGTTCACACAATCATATCCCGGCCCTCTTCTGTTATAACCAAGTACTCGAATTTATCGCAATTCACTTTGAAGCCACCAGCTTCATAGCTTTCTAACAGATTCTTCATTAGACACTTCATATTCTCGCGATTCTGGGCTAAAATAACATAACATGGTCATCTGGAAATAGAAGGGTGTGCACATTTTTGCCTCTTATGTAACGCCCATTCCTCTGCAGGAAGCATTCAAATTGATCAATACTCTATCCAGGTAAATTTTGAAAATTTTAGGGTACATCCTATAACAACGAAAATTTGATAAGAAAACTATATTTTCTCTAACAGGGATAAGAAAACAAAAAGTATCTTCTATATTTTATAATTATTGTTTTAGTAAAAATGATATTTTGTTGAAGGTATTCGTCAAAAATTAAAAAAAAAAAAAAATAGTCGATTAATTTTCCATGAGAAAGTAAGAGAAAGTAAAAATATTTTAAAAAGAAATCAATCAGAAAATGGTTTATTTATAAATATTTTCTTTTTAAGAAAAACAAATGTTGCTTCTTTTTAAGAAAAAAAAAAAACTAAACTAAAAAGTCAGATTGGAATCTTTTATTACAACCGCAATATCCTCATGCCATCAGCAGGCATGTAGGTTGCCTTATATTCAGCGTTTTGCAATAACTATTATGCCCACCTCTATATAAAGATTTTCTCAATCTGAAATTTAGTGCAATTTTCACTGAGTAAAACTTCAACATTTAATAGAGATATCTGACCTGGATTATCTTCATATTGGTCATTCAGAATAATAATTCAATTATAATAATATTCACTAATATTAATATAATGTGTAATATATTATTATTATTATACTACAATAATATTCAACTATATTATGGTAATAATTATTCACCTAAATTAAGGTCATTCAAAATAATATTTATTCTAATTACATCTGCAGAGAGTCTTGGACAAATTTAGAATTTGCTAATTCTTGTTATTTCTTAGGTTATCTGCACCCATCATATGTGTGTGTATGTATCATCCTAGGCAAGTTTTGATAGTGCATCCTAATAAATATAATGGTTGCAGGTTAGTGGTGAAATGCTGTGAACATATGAACTGCATATTTTAGTCACAATTTATATTTTAACCTTTTTATTGAGTAAGGAAAGAAGAGTGTAATATACTTATGTAGGGTAGAATGACTGAGCGATAAGTGATGATGATGGTTGTAGCTGTATGTAGAATGTTCGCTGATGTCAGTCATTTGAGAAAAGATGGAACTCTTTCTTCTTCTAACGGTGGTGAGCTAGTGTGGCTAGTAGTAGTTTCAAGGTTTAAGTTGATATACCGACTGATGTTAACTCTTTAATGTTTGTTTGGTCATTGACTTTTAAGTCCATCAGATGGGCCGGCTTTACTCAATATCTCTCACCGCTACAGACAGCTTCTGAAGTGAGAGATTAGCTGTCGAAGTTGAGCCTATTCGCGAACACATTCTTGTGAACGTGCCAGAATGTGTAATGCATAGTGTGTTGTGCGCTTGGAGGCTCAGTGATGGCGTCATGATGCGGTTGCTGATGGAACTATTGAGTCCAATTTTTGTGATGCGAAATTGCTGTTGATTGGTTCCACTACACTAACTCTTCGTTTCATTAAGACAGCCGTGTTTTTGACTTTGTTTCGCTAAAAGATGCTAAAGATACCCTGAATCCCAAGATGCTAGAGCATCCAGCAAATCTATTGCAAACTTTACCGCCAGTTCACCTGGAAGAAAGGAACTCAAAAAAAGGTTCACACATACAACACAAAAGGTTCACACAGACACATACAAAATTAATGTGTTCAGACAATTAGAAGAATAAATACAAAATAATTGCAAATATAAATCGAAGAAACTGCATTTAAACGGTACTGAGGAATACCGTATCTATGTTGAGTTTCATGCGTTGATAATCGTAGGTGCTTAGTATTGCAGGTGTAAACTTGGATTTTCGAAATCTCTGAATTGAAAACAAATGTTTTCAATAATTGCAGTACTGTTGTATTATTAGTTTTTATTGTTTTATTAAGGTCCAAACATTAGTTTGCTTACAACAATAGTAATTTCTGTTTATTGAAAACAATAACCATTGAACGACAGCGTAATAATTTTAAACTGAACTAGTAACTTAGAAGTCTCACTTCACAATACCACTCCTCACGACTTTAGAACTGCTGAGTGATGTTTCTTGCCTTTTGTACAAGTTAAGAACTGTCCAGAATATACGATGGATGTCCAAACAGATCTACATACTTCTGGAATATTCTTCCGCGTAAGAAACGTTTGCTTTTATTTACTTCTTGAATGTTCAAGACAAGTTCTAAATTGATTTAAAACTACATCCATTGATCTATTGTACCCTCTCTTGTGTTTTAGGTGAGCTTGCTCATCTACCGCACCCTCTCCCAAGTTGAACTGCCTAAGAAATTCAAAGATCTTGAGGGTTCTTGGTTGGGTATTTCCCCCTCCCTTACCTGGTAACAACCCAGGCTGTTAACTCTTTCTTGGATGACGCCGTCGCAGTCGGTGTGGAGATGTATTGGAGGTTTCCACCATCTCTCCACAGAATTTGCATGTGCCATCACCTTCTAGGCCTCGCTCCTCAGGTGTCCCCCTGAGTCTGCAGTGCCCTGTGAGTAATCCCGTAAGAATACGGATCTTGTTTTTAACTCAGACTGATGCAGGCCTTCGACCTTTGCTTAGTAATAACCTCTCAGCCAGGCATTGGCCTGCCTCAGTATCAAAGACGTGCTCTTTTCGCCATCTCTTCTTTCTTGATTTCATCCTAGAGTAACTAAGTGGTCGCTGATTGCGCGAAAGGACTCAGTCCCCCAAGATAGAAGATGCAGCGCCTTCTTTTGCCATGGTGTCGGCCACTTCATTGCCTTCCACGCCCGGACACATCCCGGGCACCCAGAATAGGGTACATTATAATATTAGATAATTTCAATTTAAATTTACCTTCAATTTTAAAAACACTTTTTACATTGCCATAGTTCGTTAGAATTTTAGTTTTATAGCTAAATTTAGTTCGTATAAAATTAATTTTGAGTTTCTTCAGTTTAAGGACAGAGATTAGCTTTAGTGGCAGCGCCACACTAATATATAATAAAACATTAATGTTTGTTCCAGACGTGTTTGAAATCATGCTTTTCTGAAAAGCAACAAATAAATACGAAACATCTTTTTCATATAATAAATACTAACAAAAGGAAAGTCGATCCATTAAAATATATATTTCTTAACCAAGAAGAATGCCTTTATGAAGTTAGAATATAGAATTTTTGAAAAAACTTAAAAGAAATTAGATAAATTATTAAAAAACAAATAATGAATTGTTAAAAATGTCTGGTTATACTCTTTTTGGACTTTCTTTTTTAGCGACAAAATAAATTATTTCAAGCGGGATATCTCTTTCTAAGGTACTTTCACAGTATCTAAAGGTCTTTTACCCTCCATATAACATAATACACTCTCTTTCACCTAAATCTTTCTTTCTATCTAAATCCGATCCCCTAAAATTCCTTAATACTTGTTCCTTTTTTCTGCAATATTTTACCACAACTTTATTACTTAAAAGGTTCTCCTTACTTTCCTAAAATATTTTTGAAAGCCATTGCTAAAAATTTATAAGAATAGTCATATAAATTGATAATATTTATACAATTTTGTTAATAATAATATAATGACATTCCGGAGAATTTGTAACGTTATATTTCAAGTGTTATTGGTGTTTAGCCTAAGCGCTGTCTTCTGGATTACAATATTTCGCATTCAGTTATTTCCAGCTTTGTCTATAAAGCAACATGTATCTATCTAGCATATGCTAGAGCTACTAAACCTTGAGTAAAAATATGAAGTTGAAGAGAATTATTTCTTGATGATAAATCCTTGCTGGGGCTGGTGGTTTGGACGACTTAATCTTTACTTTTAAACGAAATTCATGACCTGACAGGTAAGGTTGGTGCCTGCTTAGATGGAATGAAGATCCTATTACTTTCTCTTACTCCTAGTAAGAGGAAGTATTGTAATCGTGTCAAATTTTCGAGTTTTCACCGAGTTTTGAGGTCCCCTGAGTCCAAAAAAGTGGTTTTTAGCGAATGGTCTGTGTGTGTCTGTGTGTGTGTATGTATGTGAACAGCATAGCTCAAAAACGAAAAAATCGTAGAAAGTTCAAACTTGATATTACGTTTAGGTATCACCATGGGATCTGACGGTGCGTTATGTGTCAATATTCCTCAACCGGAAGTACCACTTTACTAGTTGTTTTTTTTACGTTTTTGCAATTTTCTCAAAAATGGCTCCGAAGATTTTCTTTAAACTTGCTATATCAACTACACATACAAAGAGCTACAACTTTTATTTGAAACATTTCTCCAGGAAAATTCATTTAAGGGCATTTCTGGGGGAGGGGTGGGGTTAGGTTTTCATCTTAAACTGCTGTTTCAGTATATTAGACAATTCTGTCATCTAAATAATGTTAATTAGAATTAAATATGTTGTTGAAATTCCGAGTTTGAAAAAAAATAGATAACCGGAAGTGCGTTTTTACTGAAATATAATTTTCAGTTTTCTGGTATTTTCTCGAAAATGGCTCCAACGATTTTCTTTAAACCAGGGTTGTTAACTATACATATAAAGAGCTACAACTTTTATTTGAAACTTTTCCCCTGATAAATTCATTTAAGGGGACTTTTGGGGGAGGGGGTTATGTTTTTCTTTAAAATGCTATCACAGTTGATTATACAATTCTGTCATCCAAATTGAAATAACTAGAAATTAATATATGACCCAAATTCCGAGTTTCAAGGAAATTAGTAAACCGGACAGTTTTACTGGACAGTGTTTTCACTTTTCGACGAATTTCATTAAATTTGGTACACAAACTATAAAATTTGTCAATTATAATTTTGAGTACTGGAGTAAGAGAAAGTTGTGTGAGTGTTTCACACCAGATTTTTATTTTTTATGGACGGCTAAATCATTAGATTTGATTTCAGGTGATTATTTTCAATTTTGGAGATCATCTTAAGTGGTGTTCATTTTTGATTGAAGACCGATAACCAATTAAAAATACATCTTATGTGGAAGCCTGTTAAGGACCAGGGTCCCTAAACTGCGACTCATCGTCGCGCTCCTCGTTTATCCATATTAACTGGCTTGCACAAATATTTCTTGAAGTACTTACTTATTTGTTTATTATTACTTTTTCTTACACCTAGAAAGGAGAAAGTATTGTAATCATGTCAAATTTTCGATATCGAGTTTTCACCGGAAATATCCGCTTTGAGGTCCCCTAAGTCCGAATCTGTATGTATCTGAACAACATAGCTCAAAAATGAAAAAGCGTAGAAAAATGAAACTTGATATTCCGTTTAGGTATCACCATGGGATCTGACAGTACGTTATCTGTCAAAACTCCTCAACCGGAAGTACCACTTTACAAGTTGATTTTTCTACTATTTTGCAATTTTCTCAAAAATGGATCCAACGATTTTTTTTTAAAACTTAGTATATCAACTACACATTACTAAGATCTATAATTTTTATCTGAAACATTTCCTCGGGAAAATGCATTTAAGGGCACTTTTATAGGAGGGATTAAGATTACTGTGTTCAGAGACTGTGTTGGCACACTGTCTGAAGAACGCATCCTGAAGATGGGCGAACGCCCGAAACCGGTCGATGACCACAAAATGAAGCAGGCTACCACGGAAAATGTCTCTGATACACAAAGAAGTGCATGGTTTAATGATTATCATGATTATCAGATAAGATCACAGTCTTTCCTGATTTTGATCACACCTTTTGAGATTAAACTGGACTTGCGCATACAACTTCCAACTTTGTAAATTTGCGCCTGAAAGAAGACTGGGAACCTCCATACTATGGGTCCTTCACCCATCCTGTGACCACTTTGTGGCATATACATAAATTCTATATAAAGGCGGATTCATTACTCCATTCTTTTCCTTTACTTAGCCTTGTACAGATATTGTGAAGTTAATCGACGAAACTATACTTATTAATCCAACCGAAAGGAATTCCCAATCCCTGAAGCCAAAACTCACGATTTCAACAGCTATTCTAAGGATAGACATTTTGGTAAACTCTGAACCAGTAAGTGGAGAATTGTGAGACTGGGAATGATTTTCATCCCGGTTATGGGGCAAGTTCATATTACCACCAGTCTTGTATAGAACTAGCTAAACTCGGCCACGCTTACGTGTGGCTCAGTCTGATTTTAATTATTACGGAAGTGAATAGAAGTATGATAGTTGACATAGTTTCAGCCAGAAAACACATCATTCAATTTAATACCCTACTTTGTGGTTTCTGTGAACTGAAAAGAAAAAAATGTTTTTAACTGAAAGTCTTTTTTATTGTAAAGCTTTGTTTGTTTTCCCGCTTTCTGCATAAATATAAAGATCAGATGGTTTACCGACTCTGGAGCATGCGACATTGGGAAAAAGCCCATGAGAGAAGCATTAGTTTTCTAAATTCAAACCGCACACTTGCAAAGATTTCCCTTGCGCTTTATTAATAGTCATAGCGAACGCAAGGCGAATTGAAAATTGAAGTCGTTTGAACTCGAGCCATATTCGTGGGAGTGAGTCAGAATGAGTGATATTCGTGGGAGTAGTACGTCTTCACCTTTATGAGGTCCAATGAGAATTGTTGCTTCAATTAGATTATTCAATTTTTCAACTACTAATCGTGTTCCATTGCATAACTGAATGCGCTGTTCTACCTCCTTCCATAAACGTAGCAGTATTACCTGCTAAACAAGTGCTAACGCAACATGGCCATTTGAACGGATTTAGCCAGGATTAAGGAGATTAAGAAAGTTTTTCCAGTTCCACCTGGAGCGTCCAAAAAGTAAATCCACCGGATTGGTTGGTCACAGCTTGTATGATGGTATCAAATGCTATCTTTTGTTCTTGAAGGTTTCATTTTCTTGGACGAATAGGTGCAAGTCATTTCTGATGTATGATTGTTCTCTGAACAGTTCTCTCTCGAATGTTGCATTGATCGACCTATTCGGTACTGTAGCTCTCAATTGTGCCAACAACTTGTCACACATTGCAAGACAAAGATCCTCAATGAAGATTAGCGCTTCATTGTTTATTTCTTATGTGAAATCCAAGCCATGATTATGTGTTTCTTGACGTATACTATGCAGAATAATCTTCGGCAGAGAGCGCGCCATGATCGCAATGCATCTGCGCCTATCTCTTTCTACCAACCCGCGAAACGCTTGGAATTTCCCGTTTCCGTGGGAACTTTGGAATAAAAAGTATATAATAAAAATGCAACGTTGTGTCAAAATGTCAACTCAATCCATCGACTACTTTTCGAGTTTTGCGGGCACAAACATACGGATGCTGAATTTTTATATATAAAGATTCTAGACGTTGTATCTTTTCGAGGATTTTCAGATGGGCACCAATTCTGGGCCATATTGTCGAAGCCACCGTACATAAGGGGGTCATAGATTTTACAATCATTGTGTACATCCCCATCTCAGGGTACTATGGATACAGCTACAATTTTGCTTGCAATGTTGTTCCTGCACATCATGAGTGCATTGGTAAAGCTTCTAGAACAAAGGTTTTAGAGATATTTTGTCACACTCTCAATAAATATGCGTGCTTTGTTATCTCTAGTTCTGCAGGATACTGCAAATAGATACCAATCTCCAAGTTGATAAACGCCGTGGAGAAAGATTACTGAAGACATTTACTGTTAACTTTGTCTTATAATTATTATCAGACTGGAAAGCAAATTTATTATAATATTAAAATAAATAATTTTCACAAAACATTATTATTATTATAATTAAATTCTCTTTGTTAATTTTTTTTTAAAAAAAAAAAGAAAGAAGTGAATAGGTAATTAGTTGACCCACATGTCGTGTCGTTTGTTTTTTCGTGAAACCTCGTGAAACGATAAGGTTACAAACGCCCTCATGATTCTGTATATTTCTTTTTTTCATTTTGCCTGAATTGTTCTACATTAAAAGAGTTTCATGTTTAACAAAAGATAATTACAGGGACTACTGTAAAAGAAAGTATTTAAATTGTGAAGAAGGTAAGAAGTACTTAAAAGAAAGAGAGCACATATTTCATAAAAATATTTTATGTTTTTGCTGAGATTAGTTTCAATTATTTTTTAGTCTTTGAGAATAAGTTGGAATTATTTCTCAATTTTTACTTTCTCTTGATTGGTCTAAGAGTAAATATTGGGATCATGGCAAATATTTATTGTTTTATTATTGTTCTTAGTAAGAGGAAGTAAAATTATCGAAATTATGTTTTCGCAACAGTCCCCTAAAATCGAAACATTTTATTTGGTTTGAGGGTTCTGCATTTGTGTGTGTGTGTGTGTGTGTGTGTGAGTGAGAGAGAGAGAGAGAGAGAGAGAGAGAGGTTTTCAAACAAATTATCTTTAAAAGAACATACATTACAGGAAGCTGAAACTTGATATTCCGTTTAGATACCATCATCGATAAAGCTGACAATAAAGTTTCCGTTAAACATTCCAATGATTTTCTGTAAACTTTTTTTTTTTTACAATCTGTACACATAAATGCCTATTACTTTTAAGATTTTTTTCAGCAAAATTTGTTTTAAGGATCTTGGGTCGTCAGATTTCAAGATATTATTGAGGTTTTTTTACATCTAGGTGGTGTCTTCTGGACGACAATGTAATCACATTAAGGGATTACTGTTTGAGAATTAACATCTACTACCCACATTACCACCATTCGGCGGGTTGTCCAGTAGCTTAAATTCAAACTTCTATCAAAGACTGGATAGAATAAGAGCGTCTGCAATGGTAGGAGAGAACACCAAAGCGGAGGCAGGCTAAACTCTTCATTAAAATTGGCATTTGCCTAAATTTACCGGGAACCTATTTGAGCTATAACCGAAGAGACATAAGGCTAATAATGGGTTTAATAACGGGGCAATTGTAGGCTTAATAGACACATGCACTAATTACTACTTGCAGATAAAATTAGAATGAGGGGGAGACTCAAACCAAGGCACTGCAGCCTACCCTTTGAGGCTTTTTGTGCCAACCCCACAATACCTAGTAGGGGAACCCTCCCCTCTTTATGAGGTCCAAGACTTTCCCAACCAGTCCTTCTTGCAGTACGATTTCCTCCGGTCTCAACGTGCCGAAGATCTCGTACCGCAATCTGCCGATTGCGACGCAATCAAACAACAGGTGAGAGGCTGTCTCCTCCTCCTTCTGACACAAGGGCTCCGAATCAACCAACCCCACCTTGTGCAGATGTTTCTTGAACTTACCGTGTCCTGTAAACAGGCCCGTAATCAGACAAATCTATACCTGCTTAAACCCAGGACCTCTCTGGTTCTTCTTCTACACTGCTCTGGCATGACCATTTTGCCGTGTTCTGCCCCAGTACTTAGCCTACAGTGACGATTATGTTCTCTCCGAGTCCATATTCTCAGAGACGCCCTCGCCATACTTTTGGCTATTCCCAGAACAGGTTCCGGCCCACAGAAAGGAGTATTCGCTCCATTTCTGGCCAGTTGGTCGGCTAGTTCATTACCTTTAATCCCCTTGTGTCCCGGCACCCATATCAGCCGCACTTTGTTGTGCCGGGACAATGCCTCCAGGAAGTATCTACACTCTCTGCCAAGGGAGGAAGTGATTCTGAATGCCCCAAGTGCCTTCAGATAACGCGTTATGCCGTTCTGTAGGGTCAAGGAGGAAAGCTGGTACACATCCTTTGTGTGTGTGAATGTGAATGTGCCGGTCTAACGAGAATAAGATAAGGTTTCTTCAACTGGGGAACAAGCAATCCCGAAGCCACGAGCTTCATGCCACTTCCAGCTTTGCTAGGCCTAATTAAGAGGGCGAAGCTGAGAGATGTGCTATAATTTTAGGGGATCCACAATAGACGCCTAGGAAGATCGCAATGGAATGAGGCCCGCCCTCCCCTTGTATCACTCTAATTCCTCCATATTCCCTTCCCATTCTACCTCCATATTTTGTTAGGATACTAAACTTTGACTAATAGAAGTACGAAATAGAAGAAAATCGTCATTTTCATAATTTTATGTAGTGCAATTTATATATGTACAGTAAACTCCCAGTTATCCGGGCTAATGGTGGAGAGGGGCGGCACGGATAATCGAAAAACCGGATAATCCGAACTATAATTATTTATTTCTAAAATACAACATATTACACATTTCTAAGGCAGACAATTATTTTAACATGTTTAATGCTTATTATTATTAAGAAAATCTGTGATTTTGGTTTGTTTGCAGGAATCTTTTAATGATTTTTTTTAATATCAGTTCGAATTTTTCTAAGAGATATTATGTCGTTATACTTGAATTCTAATTGGTCGATGTACTCCCAACAAAGAGTCAACAGAATTCAAGGCCGTTTTTGACTAATGTGATTGACAATTTCTTCTACTCCACTTTCAGCTTCATTATCTTGCTCTTCTGGTTGAATGAAATTGGAAATGATATCCGAGTCACTCATTATTTGAAAACCTCCATCACACATGTTCTGACCATTCTTCAATATTTTCACTATCAACATTTTCAAAGCCATCTGAATTTACCATTAACTCACTCATTTCAGACACTTTTTCACTTGTTCTCGGGCTCGATAGAATTGTGATGGATGCAAGAAATATAAAAATATATTTAATTTGAAAAAATAAAAATTAAGAAGAATATTGACATTCCCTTGCGAAAGGACATTTCATGTAGAAGACCACTATTGTCTTTTAGAGTTCATGAACTGGTTAGCATTTTCTACCCCCTTTTTCTCACAGGGGAGGAATTGAACGAACAATTAGAAGACATTCCTTCAATATAGTTTGTTGTAGACACCGCAGCAGAACACATTAGGACTGTGCCAGTTTAAATTATAACATAAGAGTTTATTCCAATTGATTTCAGTATACTTATAAGCATATTATTGTGATTTTTAAGTAACTTTATTTCACTAAAAGAATATATCTTTTTTAAAAACAGTGTGATCTCTTGATTATTTCTAATACTTCACTGTTAACATATATACTTACAAGCCCTTATTCAAAACCGCTCAAGCCACTACAAACATACAACACAACATCACCAATCTCATTTCATTGGTAGCAGTGGTGGGATATATTTTCAACCAGAATCCACAAATTAACAAGTACGTACAATTTTCAATTTATTAATTAAACAAATTATCCATCAGATAATTTTATTGCTTTTTCAATTATTTTCTCAGCGGAAATATCTTAAATCTCATAATTAAATTTTCTATTGAATTTCATTTTTAAATTTTTGTAATTTACCACTGTACCCCACTCCCTTGTGAATTTTGAATTTATGAGTTTCTTAATAGATCGCAAATTGTAAAGATATTACGCGATAATAATCTTTCTGTTGGAGGCAATTTAATCCAATTACGCAGACGCCTTGAAAAAATATAATCTTTCCCAAAGTAGTAATCTCTTGGTTCCAAATATACAATATTAATGGACAAGATACGGGCATCGACGCTGCTGTAGAATATTTACTTGCTCAGCAACAATTAGCAAATCCTCCTGCCATCCACAGCAATCAACCTGCTAGCCCCTTAAGAAATTTACAATTAATCAATAGTTTACCTACCTTCGATGGCGAAAATTCATCCAGTGTGTCCGATTTTCTAGACCAAATTAGCCATTGCGCTAGCTTTTCTGGCTGGGACGACGCTGCGAAATTAGAAATACTAGCACTTAGGCTCTCAGGTTCTGCAAAAATATTTCATTATACGCAGAAAGCCGAATTACAACGCCAGGGTACAATCATAACGTATCCTCTAATCTCGGAACGTCTTTTAACTAGATTTAGAAAAGAAAAAGCCTCTCTAGTCCTTTTACAACAGATGACTAATATTCAGTCTCTACCCACAGAGACTCCGGAAACCTTCGCAGATAGAATTAGACATATCCAGTCCGCCATTAGCCTAAAAGCGCAAGCTAACCCACTCCAAGGCCTTACATTTTATTTTAGACAAACTGGCCACTGATGCGTTCCTAAAGTCACTTCCTCAACCGCTTCGTAATGAGGTACGAACAAAGCTACCTCAAAAATTAGACGAAGCACTTTCATGCCAATGCCCTAAAGGAAGACCAGGCTTCGGAAACATACCCCACAATTTTCGCAGTCACCTCGAAAACTTCTAATCTTCACACGCCTCCATCTCCATGTCGTTTCTGTGGACAAATGCATCTCTACAGAGAATACCCGCATCGAAATAACCAACTACCAATCGTAGAGTTTTTAATCCAATAAAGAACAGGGCCTGCGGCCATTTAACTTGTATATGACTTGGGTAAATGTCAATTTTTTAAAGATAGCTGTAAATATCTGGGCTATGTAATTAGTTCTATCTGAATAAGGCCCGACCAAGAAAAATTAAAATCGGTCAAGGACTACCCTGTACCTCGTAAATTAAAAGATGCCAGAGCATTTTTAGGTTTTATAGGTTTCTGTAAGAAATTTATCCCCAGATTTTCTGAGTTTGCCAAGCCACTTACAGACCTTAAAAAGAAAGGTGTAAATTTTCAGTGGACACTCAAGCGTCAAGACGCTTTTCAAGCTCTCAAATCCACCTTAATATCTCCCCCTGTCCTAGCCTATCCAAATTCCGAGCATGAATTCATCCTTACTACGGATGCAAGTAATATAGGTATTTCCGCAATTTTAAGCCAAAATATTAATGGCGATGAAAGGCCATAGCGTTTGCTTCACGTGGGCTTAATGAAGCAGAATCCAAATACTGTACTACCGAATGTGAATTGTTAGCCATCGTCTTTGGGTGTAAAACCTATAGATATATCTTTTATGGCTACAAATTTAAGGTAGTTACAGACCACGCAGCCCTCTAATGGCTCAAAAACATCAAAGATAGCCACAATAAGCTCTTCCTTTGGAGCATGAAACTGGAGAATTTGATTTTTATATAGAACATTGTTCCGGCAAGAATATTGCACATGCGGACGCACTTAGTTGATACATAGGATGTATTCAAGCCGAAACCGACGAATACTATCCAACGATAGACCTTCTGGATGTACTAGAATTTCAAAGTAATGACGCTGAATGTCAGAAGTTACTTCATTCCTTAGACCAACAGGATTTAATAGTGCATACTGTTGACAATTGCACGCTAGTGCCTAACTGTATGCGTGACACCATCATGAGATTATTTTATGACAATTCTCTCTCGGGACACTTATGGTATTCGTGAGAAATATGACAGAATAAAAATGTTCTTTACTTGGCCAAATATTTCTGCTGATATGCAAAACTATGTACAAACATGTCATAGTTGCGCTACTAGTAAGTCGCATATTCTTCACAAACCTCCCTTGGATGATTTTCAAGAGCCAACGAACGTATTTCAGGCATTATCCACAGATGTAATGGGTCCCATGGAAGTTTCCACTAATCCCAGACACAGGTAATACAAATACATCCTTACCATTATCTGCCAGTACTCTCGCTTTCTCGAGATGTTCCCCATGACAAATCAAAAGGCTGAGAATATTGCGCGGATACACTTGTAAATGAAATTTTTACCCATTATGGCACCCCCAAGTACCTACTATCAGATTTAGGTACCGATTTCACTTCTACTATAATACTTCAGATCTGCACCCTCTTGAAAATCCGAAAAGTTAACACTACTCCCTACCACCCTGCTTCCAATGGCAAATTGGAACGTATCCATAAAACTATAGCTCGTAGTATCTCCCACTACTCACAAAACCAGTGGCACAGATATCTACCACTTATAAAAGCTGCACACAATTCAAGTCAAAAAAAGCTCGACAGGAGATTCTCTTCATGAACTCATATTTGGGATTAAGTTCAAATTTTCCTTGGCTTGTAAACTTCTCATCATGTGTCATCGATAATTTTAATATCCACACAAGTATATTGTACAGTAAAATTAAAGAGGTACGCGCTTCAGCGAAGGAAAATAATGAAAAGGCAAAAGTTATTAGAGCCAAATATTAGAATCAGAATGTATGTAAACATCAATTTCAGGTTAACGACAAGGTTTATCTCAAAATTTTCAAACCTCAGTGCAAAATTGATGGTAAATTTAAAGAAAACATGAATTTAAATTATCTATTATTTAAATAGTTTCTCAGGATGTAATGAGAAGACCATACTATCGATAGAATGGATTACATTTGACTGTGATATAGAAGTGTTGTAGTTGGGAAAGACCTGTAGAACAGTGTCCGGCCATGACAGGGGCCCACTACAACTCACAATTACCAGATGATAAATTATTCTTTCATTTGCTTGAGGCACACCTGGGCTACCTTTCACAGTGCACCTGTTGAGAAATGATGCTCTACGCAGATTTTTATTTGAAACATTTTCCAAGGACACTTGATTTCTTTATTGTTTTTTTGGGGGGGCAGTAACGTTATACTTCCTTATAAAGTACTCCTTCAATGTAGTTTAGTATATGGTTCTAATATTTACATAAAAATTATTTAATTTAGAAGAATTGTTAGAATTCCTAATTTTTGAAGAAAAATTGGTTAACCGGAAATGCCGAATTTTACAGAATAAATTTTTGAGTTTTCATGGAATTTCCTCGAAAATTACTAAAACGATTTTCTTGAAACTTGGTACGCTAACGGCGCAAATATAAACGTATCACTTTTTATTTTAAACATTTTGGTCAAAAAAAAAAAAAAATTTGGTTAGAGAGTGCGGAATTTGAGGCGTTAAATTTTCCAAACGTTTCGAATCGGCTCAGTGTTTTGGTGCACTCTAGTGGGGCACAACAATGTAACCACTTCTCTACCTGCCATCAAAATTAATAGGTAGTTACTGTACCTCCGACCACCCCAAATCTATGTTTGTGTTAGGATAAATTTATGAAATTTGAAGTTAAAAAAAAGAAGCCATTTTATATGGAATTGTACTAATAGGAGTAAGAGAACGCCGATTCAAACCAGATTTTGTACTCTCATATAGTAATATGTAATACGTAATATGTATTCTAACAGAAAACCTTTCAACTTGTAACATTTAAAAAGTGAGTGACAAATCTCAGCCAAATGTTTTAATAGTGACATATTAATAAAGGATAAAAAAGGAAACAAAAAGGAAGTATCTATTCATTCGTCAAATAAATACACAAAGCGTTGTTATTCCAAAAAAAAAAAAAAAAAAAAAAACTCCATACAAAAAATTTTTTTTGTTTATATAAAATATATCAGCGGAATTTTTAAATAAAAATAATAGAACACATTTCTTTAGTGGGACACAATATAATGTATCCTAAAGGACAAGAAATCGATACACCAAAGTATCACATGGAAATAGTAAGAAATGAATTGACATTATAAACTACTAATAAATTAAATAGCAAAAACGTTAATTATAGCGTTTTACAAAAACCAACATGCACCTATGGATCTGAATTGTGGGAATCCATTAAAAGTACGAATTTCTTACGGTTTACAATCCAATCGATGATGCTCCACTACGATCGGTGATGCTCCTTTCAGAAAACAAAAAAATAAACACTCAGACAAAGTCCTTTTTATAACAACCGTTTTTTTTTTTTTTTTACTTTACAGATCGCCAGGATGTTTTGTCTGAATGTGCGATGCTGTATCTGTGCATTTTCTTTGGAATTATTTCTTGTTTATTATTATTTGGAATTATTGTGGGCATTTTGTTTGGAATTATTTATTAATTGACATTTATATTTTATCGGTTTTATATTTATATTGAAGTTACCAGTTCTTATCGATATTTGGGTGTTATTTTATCTAACTCGGGCTTGTTTCATCTTGCAAGTCAGGATATGATTTCTAAGTCGATGCTGGCTTTAAACTCGGTTAAACAGATAGTATATAAATCTAGATCACCTTCTTGGGACCTCAGAACCACATTATTTGACAGCTTAGTAAGGTCTATTCTTTTGTATTGTAGCGAAATTTGGGCCTTAAGATATTTCAATAATATAGAGGTAGTCCAGGCGAAATATTTTAAAACCCTCCTACTCTGGCCTAAACAAACCCCTGGTTATATGCTAAGACTCGAGACGGGAAGAAGTAAGTTGGAATTACAGGTTTTTAAATTGGTCATAAACTGGTGGGTCAAAGTTCTACTTATGTGTGATAACAGACTTTTAAAAAATTTGTTTTAAAAAGTTGGTAACAATGGATAATAACGCGCCTAATATAAAGTTTAATTGGGCCTCTCAAGTAAGGGAACTGTTTCTAAAGATGGGCTGTGAAGGGCTTTGGAAAGAGCAGGATCCAATTTTGGTTTTGAAACAAAAAAGAAAATTAATAAATAAATATAACATTTATTTGCTGTACCAGGCGGACGTGGGTTATGGGGTTTCAACATATAACTCTCTTTATAAAAATATATATTTGAAAATTCACGCGCAAAAGTATCTTATGTTTAATAAGTATTTCGATAGAATAAGAATTGTTATTCGATAGAATAAGAACAGCTAAGAGTTTCGCCCTCTAAACAAATAAGAATCTGCTATAAGAAAGCTACACACATATGGAGTACTGATGATGGTTGCGCATTGTGCGGTAGTGTGGTTAATGATTTGTCACATATTTTTATTGAATGTCCATTTTATTTAAATTTTAGAAAAAAAATATTTAATAAGTTATCCGCCTGATATGGCAGTTCTTCTAAATCCAATGAATGTAAGTAATACAACTCAATAATATTTATTTTTTTATTGTTAACGTAATAAAGTTTAGAGAAGTGTTAGAGTGTTGAGAATCTATAGTTCTCATGGACTCATATTATCGACATAATGTGGACAGTGATGTTTATTTTGTTCTTCACCATATTAAGCATTTTACTTTTCTTATACGCAGAAATATTTAAGTTTCTATAAACAGAAGTTTTTCTTTTATGTTTTTTTTTCTTTCTCAGTCTGTATTTGAAATTAATATTTATATTTGAATGAAACTTTTGGAATTGTTTAAAGACATAAATAAGAACATGTCTACCAAACTCCTGTTATGTACTATTTATTGTACAATGCAAAATAAATAAATAAATATTTATATTGTGTCTATTGTTTATTTATTCGTGACTATTTATATATATTGTAATATTATGCTTCTTTATGAAGTTATGGAGTTCTATGTATGTTTTGTGGTTATTTAAAGTAGAATTTAGGTTCGGAAATAGTTTACATCCAGCTTCAACTACGGGGTCCCAAAACGATTCTCTTCCATTGGAGTAGTTTCCACAAGATAAAATAAATGTTCCGCAAGAATTTTTGCATCAGGTAGGCACGGAAATTTGGGATTAATCGTGATTCCTACACGACTCAGGTTGTAACGACTGAAGTTATGGTTGAATCTCAGCCTGCATATTAAAGTATAGAATTTCCTACTTTCGCTGAAGGGAAGGAACCATGGCTTAGTGGAAATGTGTGGTTGTAAATCGGTATAAAACATTTCTTTAACATTCCTCAATTTCTCATATTGGACACTTCATTCCTTATAATATTGGGCTTTTGTACAATGTTTAACGTCAGCAGCTAATAACATTTTACGGTGGTTAGACCTAAAGAGGCTGCACTTCTCGCCCCTAGGTCCGCCATTTCGTTACCTCTTAATCCGGAGTGTCCCCCCTTAAACCATATTAGGCGGGCTTCATTCCCTTCCAACTGCAAGTTCTTAAGTAATTACACTGTTTGCAGTAATGTGTCGGTTGCTTCAGTCTGGAGAGAACGCTTTGACTGTCAGAGAGGATAACATTAGTAGAAGAATGAAGTGAGGTTGCAAAAAATGGAAATTCAATCTTCTTTCTCGAATCTATTCAGATTTATTATGTCCTCGCTTTTATCTTATTCTCTCACAGAAACGGCTAACCGCAGTTGATCTCGTTGTGGAAGTATGCCTCATAATTAAAAACAAAAAAAAATTGAGAAACACTGTTGTAAAAAGTATACAGTGTTTAAAGAAAATTATTGGAGCTGTTTTCGAGAAAATCATATGAAAAACTGAAACAAAAACATTCTGTAAGGCGCACTTCCGGTTGATTAATGGTTGGCCTATACCTTCGTGTCAAATGCGCTGGTAATAGTATTTAAACGGAATACCAAGTTTTGTTCACACACACACACACACACACACACACACACACACACACACACACACACACAAACATGCAATAATATAGAGAGTATTTCATTAAAACGTTTCGTTTTCGTACTCACGTGATCTCAAAACATGTTTTTATTTCCCTGTGTAAACTCAATTTCGAAAATACGAAACGACCGCAACACTTCCTGTTTATTAGGATTAAGAGAAAATAAAAACATACATTTATATTATAGAAAATAATGGTTACAATTAAGATCAAAACAATACTTCTTTGTATATAAAATTAAATAACCCTGACATTAACTGTCACCAACAATATCATTATATCTGTTGTTAACTTGAGTTAACAAAACAACTGTCCCATTTAATGTTTATGTTATGTGGTGTTTATTTGGAAATAATAATTAGATTGGTCCTAAACTTTTACAATGTACTAAAAACAGTTTTTATTGAGTTTTAGCTCACTCTTAGAAAGTAGAACAACAAAATGATATTTATTATTTACTACTTGTTTTATTATGTATTTTATCTTTCCATAATTTAATTTATTCATATCTATGAAAAATAATTAATTCTTCTTAAAAATCATAGGATTTCATGGGCCGACTCAAATTACTTCATTCTAGAAAGAAAGATCCTCGAAGAAATAGTTAATTTTATTGTGAAAATAATTAATTACATTTTTCCCTATCATATGTTTTTTGTTTTGTTTTGAGTAAACTTGATAAAAGAAAGAAACAATTGCAAGAGGCAAAGTAGGGGACCAAGAACCAATAATTGGTCCACTCTATTGAAATGTGCTAGCAGACGTTTGAACCAAATGGAATTTAGAATCAATGGGATTTTGTCACTTCTAGAAATAACGGATTATAAAGACCATTACGGTGGGATGTGATTTGGGTCAGTGTAGAAGGGAGTGATTTGGTTGGTACCGGATTCCGTGCCGAGCCTTGCTGCCCTTAGATTTTCTTTTCCTAGCAGTCTTTAGAATTCACTATATAAGTCTCTTATTTGACAAAGACAATGAGGGGCTGTCTAGTAACCGTAACAACAGCTTGTAGCGCAGGTTTATTTTTTTTCTTTTTAGACTATTATGGAGTTCCAAGATTTTGTCTCTTAACATTCCTTATGGCGTCACTTATGGTATATATCGGGCGGAAATAGTGAACATTTCAGGGAAAATAGGCCCTCCAAGTTATTTGTGACAAAGAATCTTCAAAAAGATGCAAGATTAAAGTGGATAAAAGGTTTCAATGTTATAGCCTCCTTAAGACTCATATCAAATAGTTCTTAGGGATGGAATTAGCGCAATGATAGCACGCAGAACTCCCATGCTGAGGTCCCGAGTTCAAGTAGAGTAGTGTTGTCCTTAGATTTTCATTTCCTTGCAGATGGATTTTCACTGTCCCATGTTGGACAGTGTTGTCTGTAATGGTCGGGAGTGCTTCTGGAAGGCTCTGGGTGTCAATTAGAACATGGATGGTTAATGCATCTTAATTAAAAAAAAAATAATACTAGTTCTTCTAACATAGGAAGATGTCAGTTTGCCTATTCAAGTAGTCAAGCACGCCTAATTAATGAGACAGGGTGATGGGAAGTAAATGTTGGAGAACACTTAGCCTATCTATGGACTAAGCTCATCTACTCTTGGATAGGAACAACCGTTAGAATGAATAGATTAGAAGTGCAATCCTAATTTTACTCTTGATACTACTGGATTACAACTGCGGTACCCTGAGGATTCGAAACCTTCCCTACTCGAAACCTTCCCTACTCGAAACCTCCTTACTTGAACCTACTCTTTGTTTTTTAAATTTTCCCGCATACAGTATATCTTTTACGGGGACTTAATTTCTGCATGCTACGTTAATTATAGTAAGGGTATCTACAACAGCTATTTGGAAGATTAATCTATTAAGCGGGTGTATAAAAAAAAAAATCTGGTGTGAAACACTCACACAACTTTCTCTTACTCCTGTTCCAAAATTATAACTGACAAAGGTTATAGTTTGTGTAGTTATCCAAATATAACGAAATTCGTCGGTAACTGAAAAAACTGTTCAGTAAAAGCGCACTTCCGGCTTACAAATTTTCTTAAAACTTGGTATTTAGGCCATCTATTTATTTCTAATTAATTTTGTTTGGATGATAGAATTGTATAATCAACTATAAAAGCACTTTAGAAGAAACTGTAACCCCACCCCTCCCCTAAAAGTGCCCTTAAATGAATTTTCCCAGAGAAATGTTTTCTATAAAAGTTGTAGATCTTTGAATGTTTAGTTTATATGTGCTGTTTCAAGAAAATCGTCGGGGCCATTTTTGAGAAAATCACGAAAAAGTGAAAAAAAATCATTTAGTAAAGTGTTAAAACAAAAGCACTTCCGGTTTTTCGATTTTTCTCAAACTCGGAATTTCAACAACATATTTAATTCTAATTAACATTATTTAAATGACTGAATTGTGTAATAACCTGAAATAGCACTTTAGAGGGTAACCTAACCCCACCACTCCCCCAGAAGGGCCCTTATAAATCAATTTTCCCAGAGAAATGTTTCAAATAAAAGTTGTAGCTCCTTGTATATGTAGTTGATGTATCAAGTTTAAAGAAAATCCTTGGAGCCATTTTTGAGAAAAACGCAAAAAAGTAAAAAAGTCAACTAGTAAAGTGGTACTTCCGGTTCAGAAATTTTGACAGATAACGCACAGTCAGATCGCATGGTGATACCTAAACGGAATATTAAGTTTCAGTTTTCTACGGTTTTTCATTTTTGAGCTATGCTGTTCACATACACACACACACACACACAGACACACACACACACACACACACACACACACAGACCATGCTAAAAAAACACATTTTTGGACTCAGTGGACCTCAAAACGGATATTTCCGGTGAAAACTAGATATCGAAAATTTGACACGATTACAATACTTCCTCTTACTAGGAGTAAGAGAAAGTAAAAAGCCAGTTATTCTAATTAAAGAGGATCCATGGACTTAAAAAAAAACATTCACATTCCATTCCAAAAACATCCATTCGTCTGATATATACAAACATGATATTGTAAATTAAACTTTACACTCTATAGAGTTTTTCTTATATATTATGTTCCCAACAAAAATAATCAGTTCAGTTGAGATTTTAAAAAAAAGAAACAGATTGTGACTTATGTAATTTTACGTCACTATTGGAAAAAACAGCGTATAGGCTGCTACTTAGGCTAGGCGGACTCTGTGTGAAATCGAAAGGCACATTGATAGCTCCCCTAAAATTACTTTTACCAGTTTTATGACCTTTCTATATTTATTTTATAAGAAGTTTAAAAAATATCTTCGACAAAACCGCAAGAAGTGGAAAACAAAACTCGTGTGAAACACTCACACGACACTCTATTACTCTTTTTAATACAATTGTTTATAAAATGACATATTTTCTTTAAATTCAAATTTCACGAATTCAAAACCCTCTACTAATATGTACAGGTGGTGGGGGATAATTACCAACCTACTAATCTTGTCAGGTAGAGAAGTTTTATGGTCCAGTAGAGCGCTTTAAAAACACTGAGCAAACTACTTATAACATTAAAAGTAATTTTTTTTTTTTTGGAATAATATTTCAAATACAAAGTGACAGGTATTTTTGTGTGGTAGATAGTATCGTTGGACTGTTTTCGAAAAATACTTTTACTCCTAGTTAGAAGAAGTATTGTAATTGTGTCAAATTTTCGATATAGAGTTTTCACCGGAAATATCCGTTTTGAGGTCCCCTGAGTCCTAAAAAGTGGTTTTTAGCAAATGGTCTAT
>JAAEAF010014625.1:0-44286 GCA_011037195.1 Triatoma infestans | reverse complement strand
CCTTATAGCCAAGCTCCTGTTCCAGACAGATCATTTTCCTTCTGACTGAAGCTATCAGACTAATAGCAAGCAAATAATGCTATTGTTTTCTTATTTAAAAAAAAACACCTGTTACTTTTAAAATAAAAGGAAAATTCATTCCAGGAAAATTGAAATGTTGTTGGCGCTGCCTTCTGGACTATAATGTGATCATATCTTAGACAATTTCCTCTACCTGCTTCTAGTTTTTTTGCGATTTTTTTTTTCTTGGGCGAGCCGCAAGTGGCAGGGTATAGGCGTTCTCCATTATAAGGAAGAACCGAAAGCCAATAGTTTCATACATGGCAAGCTGATGCTTACCGGCTCAGAGTGGTCGAATGCCCTCAAGCTAAATATAAATTATGCTCCCCTGCGAGGAGTACCAGGAGTTGGCCGAAGTAGCCTGGGAGATGTTGGGACCCTCTGCCGCAGACAGAAACCCAACATGTTGGGAGATGTTGGGAGATGTTGCGGCCTGGAGACAGAAACCGTAGCCCATGTTTTGGGCAGTTGTCCATACAACATGCTTCTAGTCACACGCCGCCACCACAACGTGAAACACTGGATCTCCGATAAGTTGAGAGAAATAAGGTACGTTTATCGTGAGGAAATGTACTGCGTCGATACCGATGGGTCAACGCGTTATGCTGACATAATAACTTTCCTAAAGAGGAGTAAAGGGGCACTTGTTGTTGACCCTACGATAAGGTTTGAGACGAACGACCCAGAAAGTGCAGGCGAAGAAGAAGAGAATATATGATAAATGTATTCCCTTCCTTGAAGAAAAGTTCCGCGAAGAATATGGCGAGTGGCAGTATGCTGTTGTAGGATTGTGGTTTGGAACTTGGGGTGCAATTTCCAAAGAAACTACTGACTTCTTCAGGAAACTGGGTATCCATTCCACTTGCTTCCACAATTTCGCAGAGTCGATTGTAATCGACTCTTTGGGTATAGTCCACCATCACATATACGGTGCTTAGCTCTTACCGGCATAATCATAGCTTTTGACTTGTACCTGTACTAATGAACAAGACTGTTTTGTCTTATTTTTTTTTGTTTTTGTTTATGTGTTTATATTTATTCTAAATTATCTATATACTGACTTAGACATTTTTGTCATAATATTTTTACCTTGACGCTAAATTTGTTATTAATTTTATTGTTCTATACTTTCGTTTCGTTACTTAATGTTGACAATTTCCGAATGTTAAGTGGATGATCTATAGTTACTTTTATATTGTGCCTTTTTTTGAGGTTTAATTTAATATCTTTATCTAAGCTGTGTTGGAGCAAGCCAATATAGTTGGCCAGCACCACATGTATTGTTTAGTTCAATGAAGTGTTTCTCCCTTCGTGTACTATCTAAACACATAAATATATGTAAATGCATATTAGTTTTATTGGGCAGAATTTGCTGGAAACACTGACCTCCCTGGTTTTGAAATCCCATGTTTTTAGCGAATGCTCTATGTTGTGTGTGTGTGAAAACTCAATACTTACCACTGCATTTGACACCAAAGCTTCTGGCAAAATCCATCAACCGAAAAGTACGGCTTTACTGAATGTTTTTTCATTTTTTTTTTTTTTGACATTTAATCGAAAATGGTTTCAACGATTTTCATCAAACTTTTTAAACTATCCGCTATACTTATGCCATGAAATTTCAAATATGATTTGAGTTTGTGCAATGATTTTTGGGTGCGTTTGCTATGGGATTCCAGTGTGTAATCATTACTAAAACCTGCTTGGGTAGTTACTTGTCCGCCCCCTACCGTCTCAGAGATATTTTCCGTGATAGCCTGCTTCTTTTTTGTCGTCATCGAGCGTTTTTGTTGTTTCGGGCGTTTGCCCATCATCAGGATGCGTTAACACAGACTTGCACAGAGCATTCGTTCTTCATTCAAACGCACTCGTATAAATCTATCAATTTTTATTTGTAACATTTGTCTGGCTGTTCATGAAATTATAAAAAAAAATTGAAAATATTTGCAAATACTTACTGGATCTCTTAGCCTCAATGTAGCGCCTCCCAATCACATGCATACAGTAAATTCCACATGCAAGGCCGCTGATAACCTTAGATCACACCTTAGATGAATTTAGGGTATTTTTTTTAATAAATGAACTCAATTTTTTTTTCTTTTAAATTTATAATATATACATATAATATATAATCTAATACACTATATTTTTTTCTTTTTTTTTAATAAATAACACATTACATACGATCGAACCAACCATAAAGTAAATAGCCTTTTAAACATACATAAAATAAGACAAATTTCACAAGTAATTATAAACACTATATAATGAGAATGGCCAATATTCAGGGCTACAGTATATTTATATATATATTTACAGCTTCATTTTTTTTTTAAATTTATTTCTTATTTATTTTTGTACACTTTTTTTTTTCTACAGCGTTGACTCATTTTTGTTTCAGATTTTTCCAAAAGCGGATATTGAATTTATTTTATTTTTTCATTTTCCCAGCTGGAAATCCTTTTAATCTAACCAAATAATTAAATGTTTACTTAAAAATAAGACTATGCGGATTTATTTAAAGTATCGTAAATATTTAGAGATGGCGATAATCGGGTCACCAAAGAGAGAATCCGGTAAGGGGTTAAAAATAAAGTCAAAGAAGATATGAAACAGAGTGAAAAGGAAGTAATAATTATAGTAATGGAGGACACACAGATATGAAATGGGGGCAACTGATAGATAAAGTAAAAGGAAGATATGATTAAGAAAAATTATTTATGGGGAGATAAGAGTAAAAATGAAGGAAGATATGGGCGAAGTATTGTAGGAGATAAAAAAGGCAAGGAGAAGATTTAGCAAAAGGGTTGAAAAAGGTGAATTTTTTTTTATGATTAAATAGTAGTGGGAGATAAGAGCAAGTAATTGGGATAGATATGGGCAAAGGGAAGATAAGATAGAGGGGTTCCAAGAAGGCGGTTTTTATGATGAAGTAATTGAGTGAGGTAAGAGCAAGAAATGGCAGCAGATATGCGCAATGATTGAGGTGAATAAAGACAAAGAGAAGAGAAGATAGAGGGGTTCCTAGAAGGCGGTTTTTATGATGAAGTAATTGAGTGAGGTAAGAGCAAGAAATCTGGAGATATATGGTCAACAGGTAGATAAAGAAGATAAGACAGATATGATCATGTGGGTGCTACAGCGAAATCAAATGGACCAAAACAATAAATTTCTATTAAAACAATTTGATTATGTTGAAAAGGATTTTCATAACACAGACTGGGAAAATCCAAAGTAACAGAAGTCTTAAACAGACAAGTATAATTAGTGTTTCAACGGGGTGTGCCTTTAAAATTATTAAAATATTAATTGATTAATATCTTAAGTGGCAACAAATTAGATTGTTTGCTTTTTATTTTTATTTTTTTTGTATTTAATAAAAATGAAGTTATTAGACATATATACAGATGGCACGGCCCCAGTTTAACAAACATAACAATAATTAAGAACAATGGCACAAGATAAGAGAATTTTATTTATTTTTCTTTTCGCATAGAAAGTTGGCAAGATTAGGCGTTTTATTTCAAAATCTGCGTCGCACTCTGGCCAATTTTCTCTTAGAAAATTTAAAAAAAAAATTGTCTCGAAGATAATGTGAGTAGCAAATAATTAAAAGGTTTGTTATTGCAATACTTTTGCCATAGAAACCTTTAAATCCTCACTACCTGACTGACCTGCGAGACATTCTATCCAAAAATTAAAATAAAAATTTTAATCCATTAAACATATCCTTAAATATATGCACAATTTATTTTGTATTTATTCATTTATTTATTTTTGTATTATTACATAAAATTATAACAAAAATATATACATATCAAATATGGCAACTTGGTACTGTACAATTATGAAATTTTGTCTTCTTTTTTTCAAATTCGGGCAAATTTGGTTTTGCTTAAATCAATAATAAACTAACAAACAAAAAAATTAAAAATCTTAAAATATTACAGGATACAATTTGACACGTTTAACTCGTTCTTTTTAGGCTAAACTTATTGGGAAAATATATATATATGAAAATAAATAAACTATGCGTCTGTCAGTCTGCATTCTCTCAAAAAATTACGTGGATATTTCAGACAATCTGGCCCGCTCCAAACATGTGCGGGGGGAAAAAATCTGTTGTGATAAACTCACACGACCTTCTCTTATTTATTTTTTTTTTTTTAATTGTGGAAGTGTTCTCTGTTTATAGACAAAGACTGTCCATCACTGGATAGTGAGCTGTACGAGGCTGCTATGAAGGGATAAAAATCTAAATGCAGTACTAACGAACCTGAGACCTCCATGTTAAGAGTCCAGCACGCTATCCCTTCCCTCCTTACAGTTAATACAATAATATTATAGAAATGACAGATTTTCTTTAAACCTAACATTTTTATTAATTTACGCAATGAAATTCCGCTAAACTATCTAAAATAATTTCTTTTTTTTTATTTTTTTAAATAATAAGTGTTTCATGAATTTTGAGCTCGAAACCTTCCGTATCAGATATACACAATTTTTTTTTTTTTGCCTTAAAAAACATGTATTTCCGGTATACATTAAATTTAAAAAAATCTGCCACGATCTGGTGTGAAACACTCATACGAGTTTCTCTTACTTCTATTAATACAATTATATATAAACTGGCCATTTTTTTTCTATAAACTTCAAATTTTACTCATGTTCCAAATATAAATAAAGACGCAGGAAGGTAAATTAACTGCTTCCAGAAAAAGGTTAGAAATAACAGTGATAGGTTTATATTTGTACATTTATCATTCCAAGTTTAAAGAAAATCGTTTTAGCCCTTTTTTTGAGAAAATTCCAAAGCCTACTTTGTCAAGTTGCACTTCCAATTATGTGTGCAACTAATTGGAAATCTATCAATCCTTGTAATATTATGTAGGTTGTAAAACCATAAATTTTACTGAAATGATACTTTAGAGAAAAGCATAACGCATAGTGTTCCGCCGGACCATCCAAAAATATCAATTTTTTTGGCAAAATTTGTAGGTATTAAATAAATCTTTACTATTGTTTGAGAATGCCCAACATCCTATGTGGAAAGGCGGAAAGGCATTGCATCTCCTCTCCCGGGGCTTGATCATTTTTTGTGGAGTCAGCGACCACTTACTATTGGAGGAACTTAAGAAGCAGGAAGGTGGTGGAAAGAGCTCGCCACTGAAACAGCCTCCCAGGACTGAGACAGGGGTCCAAGGCCTGTCTGACCCGCAAGGGATATCTGTCGCATGCAGTTACTTAGGAAGTAGCGACCCCAAAGGTTACCACAGCTCACTACTCCATGTACTTCGTCAGAACAGTACACAATACACTTAAACTACATTTACTCTACCCTTTACAGACAAGGACAAACACAGTACACAACCTTGGGTCTCCGTCCCCAGTTAACTGGCGGAAGGAAGAGATTAGGTCTGTGATAGCGCACTGGACTAGCAACGCGGATGTCCCGCGTTCGAATCCAGCATACTGCCCTTAGATTTTCTCTTCCTAGAAGCCTCTACAGATCACTGTCCGGTGATGGGCAGTGTTGTCTGTAACTAGAGAACACTGCTTGAAGGCCGGCAGTGCACTGAGAAGGCTCCGGGTGGCACAATGGTCCATCCAATCTATCCATCAAAGACCTGTCTGGTAATGAAAGTTCTAAGACCTGTCTAGTCATGAAAGTTCGAAGACTTGTACCAATCCGAGTAAAAACAAGCTCCATATTTTTACGGGTTTCCTCAAGGGGCAATATGAGTCAGCAGGCAATTGGGGTAATTGGGCTTAGTAGTTGATAGCAAAAAATGTAGATTCTATGGAGGGGGAAGGAGATGGAGAAAACTCCAATACACAGCTTTTCACGGACTGCGATGCTAACCATTCAGAGAGGATTCAGTACCCAGGGCTAGGGGGATATATCCTCCTTGGGATTACTTAGGGAGCTGAACTTGCAGAGGGTGCTATAGGGGTGCTCAAGGAGGGCATAATAGACCACCAGAGATCGCACTAATCTCCTTAAAAAAAAATTAAGAAAATTGTGTTAGTGTTCCACACCAGATTTTTTTGTTTCCCTCCTCTTGTTGCTATTTAGAAGAAGTACTGCGATCGTTTCAAATTTGTCGATATTGCATTTTCATCAGAAATACATGTTAGAATCTCAATCGGTCCATTTATAAACTCAAAAATGTCAAATATTTGATGTTTCATTTAAGTACTAATTAGGGACCAGACAATAAGGTTTACATCAAAAAGTCGGTCAACCGGTAGTACCAATTTAGGGAATGAATTTATCAGATTTTTTGTTGTTTTTTTTTGAAACGCCTTCACCGATTCTATTGAAACATTGTATACTCTCTGAATTTTGGGGAGGGGGTTTCTGAGCAAATAGTAGCGTTATGCTTTCTTCCAAAGTACCACTTCAGTACGATGTATTGTGCTATAAATTAATACACATTAAAAGCATTGATAGGATTCCAAAACTTTACTGAAAAACTTGTGTCGTTAAATTTCAAACATCATCCAAGTTTTTGTTCAATATCATTGGTTAATTTTAATTTTATTAACTTTAGTAAGAGAAAGTGACGTAAATCGTTTCTCACCAGATTTTTACTTTTTCTTATAAAAATTTCTTTTCTGTTACAGTAATATGTCATATTATATCTTATATATTATTTTGATGTGTTATGACTTCAAATGAAAGGATACATTTTTGGTGTATGGTCATAAATAATTTTAAGTTGATAAATTTTAAGTACGAACTTTAAAAAAAAAAATCTTTACATAATAATTAAACTTGAAGTACTTATAATAATTTAGCAATTGTGCTAATCACAAAGAAATGGCAACAATATAAAATAGAAATTCTTTAAAAAATTAAATTAAAATAAAAGTTAATTGCCAGGAACGAATTTTTAACTGATTTTAGCTCTCAGTTAGGTTTGGATCCTTTACAAGGGTGTCCTCTAACTATCTGAACGCAAATCTTCAAAGTCTTCTAAAGTGTTCCATTTTGACCGCCATTTAAATAAATATAAAACAAAATCTGGTGTGAAACACACAGGACTTTCTCTTCTTATTCCTGTTAATACAATTGTTATATATAAAGTGATTAATTTCCATTAAACTTGAACATTTTGCCGCAAAATTATCTAAAAAAAAAACAAAAAACCTATGGCACAACAGCTTATGAAGGGCCAAGGCTTGTCACACGGCGATTTGAATGGGGGGCACGCCGCAGTTCCCACGCCGTTTAGTTCTGGCCTTCGCCACCTAGGGCGCTACTAACTGTAGCTTCCCACTTTTTATCACGATGCTGGGTCAACACCGACTTTGCCCTTACGGAGAATCGAATCCTGAATTTCCGCACGAAAGTCGAGTGCGCTAGCCACTAGACCAAGGGGTGAGCACAAAATTATCTAAAAAATCAATTAGAATTTTGGAATTCTATCATTGTTTCTAATTTATATTAATATTATATAAGTGGTTGAACCATACATAGTACTGATGTGGTACTTTACAGGAAAACTTTAAGTAACCCCTCCCCAGATCCCCCCAAAAAAACAATTTTCCTAGAAACATGTTTCAAATAAAATAATAGGTATTAGTTGTATGTAGATCGTTTATAAAAAAATTGCAGGAAATCATTGAAGCCGTTTTTTTTGAAAAATAGTGAAACAAACTGAAGAAAAAAAAAGATTCGCTAAAGTGGTACTTTAGGTCGAGATTTTTGCCTGAAACCTTTGTGTCAGATGCGGCGGTAGTACCTAAACAGAATGTGGTTTTCGTGGTGTTGAGGTTCCTGTGATTTTCATTTTTGAGATATTTTGTTCACACACACACACATGCACACACACATACACACACACATGTACACACACACATACACACACACATGTACACACACACACATATACACCCAAACAAACGTACACCTACACCCATACATACACACACACACACACGTACACGTACACATACACATACAGAGTAACTGAAAAGATGGCGGACAGCAGTTATGATAAATTTAATAGTGCTATTAATTTATTAAGAACCTGACAGTGGTGAGTGGAAATTTGAAGAATGAACTAAGAAAATACATTTTGAAAGCAATTCAAATATTAATGGAAGTTAGTAATTGCTATGCACAGCAACTAAGCGCATTAAACAAGAAACTTCTGGCTAGAAATGAAGCACCTCCACAAAAAGCGAGTTATGCGGAAAAAGCAGCAATTCCAGCTACAAGGTCAGTAAAAACAATTCAAAAAATTACACACAAAGTCATAGTAAAGCCTAAAAAACAACAAAATAATGTTGAAACCAAAAAAATACTGAAAGAAAAAGTAGATCCATGTAAATTGAAACTCGGTATTGTAAACATTAAAGGGGTTTCTAATGGCGGTGTCATAGTAGAATGCACCGCTAAAAAAGACATTGAAACTCCTTGCAATGAGATAAATAGTAGTTGTAATGATAATTTGCACGCTCAAAAAATAAATTACTGCCAAGACTGAAATGTTCAATGTACCGGAGGAAATCACTAAAGATAATGCTATAGAAACAATCAGAGTTCAAAATGATGAAATCATTAAAGATGGCGACACTATACACTTTATAGGTTTACGGAATAATAAAAATGGCAATAAATCTCTAATAATTGAAGTAAACACTACCTTGAGAACGTTGTTTTTGGAACGCAGAATCAAAATGTTCTGGAATATTTGTAAAGTGGTAGATCACATAACAACAGCCAGATGTTTTAATTGTAATAAATTTAACCATCATTCGTCACAGTGTAAAGGCACTCTCACTTGTCCACTATGTACAGCAAATCACACACTTAAAGAATGTAAAGTTAAAGAAAATGAATATTCTTGTGTAAATAGCATACAGTTTAATAAATACACATCAGCTGATGGTCACAAAGAAACTAATCACGCAGCTCTGAGTAATACTTCCCCTACATACCTACATAGATTAGAACTTAAACAGAATAATATTGACTATGGCCAATAAACAAGACAAAATAACAACTGATTGTTCTGTAAACAAAATTTCTTTCGTGCAAATAAATCTGCGTAGATCCAATAGAGCGCACCACACTCTACACAATTTTGTTACTACTAATAAAATAGATATCGCTATTATACAGGAACCTAATCCATCGCGAATAAAATCTCTGCTTTTCCGTTTGGAATTTTTCAAAAAGGCCAAAGTAGAATTAGGGCAGCAATCTTAGTAATAAACAGTAATATTGATGTAATTTTAAATTCACAAAATTCAAACGAAGACACAGTTTTGGTTGAGATGGTGCTGGGTAATTTCCTTTTTTGTGTGGCTAGTATGTATATGGCGCATGATCGTCAAATGGAGTCAGACTTACAAAAGATGGACGAATTATTGAGAGCCTCATCTGGTCGTTTGTTGCTTGGTATGGACAGTAACGCACATTCCACTTCTTGGTTCGACTCTACGACAAACGAAAGAGGCGAAGTACTTCAAGAATATTTTGAGTCTAAATCTCTCATAATACTGAATGAACATAACTGTTCACCAACTTTTGAGAGGGTCAAGTTACATAGACATCACTGTTTCAACCTCCTCCCTAGTGAATTATATTAGTGACTGGTCCCAACCGAACGAAGAAAGTTCCTCAGATCATGGATATTTAACATTTCAATTTAATTTAAGCGGAATTCAAGGATTTTCGAAACATACTTCTACATTCAAATTTAATACAAAGAAAGCCAACTGGGTATTATTTCGACAATTAATACATAATAATTTATGTGCAATATTGGGTGTCGATAGTGTTACAACAGATGTGTATAGTTCGGATGGTCTGCTGGCTGAGTTTATTCATAACTCGCATGATTTCGAAAGAGACATTGAGCTGATATTCAACAAAATAATCAGTGTATGTAAAATATCGATTCCAAAAATTTCACAAACAAACAAGCAGTTTGTAAGAACAGTTAGCTGGTGGAGTGATGATTTAAATATATTAAGGAAACGTTTTAACGCTTCAAGAAGACTATATCAACGCACATACCGAGATTCCACCCTTCGTGTGGCAAGAAAGAAATTATATTTTGATTTGAAGCGGCAATATCAACTGAAGATAAAGGAAGCTAAGCTGGAATCATGGAAGGTATTTTGCAGCGCTACTTCGTCAAACAACCCATGGAACTTTATTTATAAAGTAGCAGCGGGTAAATTACGGCCAAGTACTTGTATTTCCACAGTGCTAAAGGATGATGGGCAGTACACAGCAAACTTTGAAGAAACTGTTGATGTGATTCTGGAAAAATTAGTACCAAGCGATGATAAGATACTAGAGCTGCCGGTGCATAGAGAGAAGGATGGACACTTCACAGCCAATGGACACAGATGACGATGTAGAGTTCACGAGGTATGAAGTGGAAAGGGCTATAAGTAGCATGAGACCAAACAAGGCCCCTGGTTGGGACGGACTAACAAGAGATGTTCTGATTGAGATATTTAGTCTTTACCCTGCAGCTCTGACAAGTATTTATGTAAAATGCTTGTCACGAGGAACCTTCCCATCTATATTGAAAAAACGCAGCTCGTTATAATGGTGAAACCCGGTAAAGCTGATCAAGAAGATATCAGCAGATGTAGACCTATCAGCCTGTTGCCAATTGCTGGCAAGGTTTTGGAAAAACTTTTAATTGACAGGATAATGCACCATATTAATTCTAACAAACTTCTCTCAAATAGGCAGTTCGGTTTTAGGCCCCAGATGTCAACAGTCAGCGCCCTAAAAGCAGCAGTTGAATTTATAAAGTATTATTTCGAAATTAAGTGGGATGTTTTGCTCATTTCACTGGACGTAAAAGGTGCGTTCGATGCGGCCTGGTGGCCTAGCATTCTGAGGAGCTTAAGAGAGAAAAAATGTCCAAAAAACCTCTACTGTCTTTCAAAAAGTTACTTTGCAGATAGAAAAACAACTTTAAGTCTTAATTCCTTCTCCAAAGAGGCAAAAGTGACTAAAGGATGCCCTCAGGGGTCTTGGTGTGGTCCGGGCTTTTGGATCCTGATGTATGATGATCTGCTAAGACTCCGGTTTCAGGGCGGTGCGAGTTGATTGCCTTTGCTGACGACTTGTTAATATTGGTTGCGGGGCAGTCGGGTTTGGAGCTGGCTGTGGATGGCAACAGGATTCTGCGACTCGTGGAGAGATAGTCATTGGACAACAAAGTTTACTTTAATCAAACAAAATCCAAGATAATGCACCTATCCAGAAGAGAGAAACGTGAGAGTGCAGATATATCAATATTTCTTGAGGGAAAGAAATTGGAAAAAGTAGATAGCCTAAAATATCTGGGAGTAATTCTAGACAGGAAGTTCTGCTGGGACTTGCATGAACAGCACATCTGCGAGAAAAGTCGGCAACTCGTCAATTTGCTATCAAGAGCAGCCAAGGTCTCGCTAGCGAGGCGCTGGGTGTAATTTATAAAGGTGCTTTTCTTCCTTTGATGACGTATGCGGTCCCCATTTGGCAATCAGCATTGAAATTACAGAAGAATAGAAAGAAAATTGAAAGGGTTCAGAGGCTGTTCTTACTCCGTATAATTAAGGGGTATAGAACTATTTCATACAATGCGGCATGCGCGATTGCCGGTGTGATGCCGATTTGCATTAAGTTGGAGGAACTCACAGTTATTGATGCTATCCAGGCGGGCGGTATTATGCATGGGAAAGATGGGACATTGTTGGATAAACCCATTGATCCCGAAAGATGGTTACACCCCGCCAGTTTTCCACATATAAACGTAGACTCGGAAACGCCTCATGATATGGATGTCTATACTGATGGTAGTAAAGAAGATACTTATGTTGGCTGTGCATTCGTAGTGGTCCGGCGGAAAGAAGTGCTAGGGGGGGGTGGATTCCGCCTCGATGAATGTTGCTCCAATAATCAGGCGGAGCAGTTGGCAATAGTAAAGGCACTGGAATGGCTGGAGTCAAACGCCCAGATCGGAGGACACGTTAGAGTATATACAGACAGCCGTATTGCTCTGGATTCAATGCAGGACTCTAAAAATCACCTTCCACTGATTGAGAGGATAAGGGTGATTTTGGTTGGGCTACAGCTGCGATGTAGTGTTTCGTTCTCCTGGGTTAAAGCCCACGCTGGAATACCAGGGAATGAACAAGCTGATAAAATGGCTAAGGCCGCCTCCAAAGACAGCGAACTTCCAATTAGCTACAAAAGCTATCCTAAAACATTCCTCAAGCATTGGGCTCATCAGCGCAGCGTGCACTCTTGGGAGCAACTATGGACGGGATCTCTCACCGGAACATTAACCAGGGAGTTTTCCCTTCAATCTCAACTCGCCTTCGAATGCAGCACATCGGCATTACATATCGGTTGACGCAGCTGTTATCGGGACATGGGAAAATGGCCGCATATCTATATAGATTCGAAATCGTCCCATCCCCGGTCTGCTCTTGTGACAACTCTTCGGCTCAGACGGTGGATCATCTTCTGTGGGACTGCATCTGCTTACTTCCCTCAAGAAGTGCTTTCATGCAGCGGGTAGTAACTCAGTCGGTGGATTGGCCGCCTGGCAAGTCGACTTTGCTTCAGCCTGAGTTCTTTGGGCACTTCAAAAAATTTATAGACGACATATTCAAATTCTTGAATGATTAGGAAGGAGAAAAAATAAATAAATAAAGAAAGAAATAAATAAAAATTAAAAAAAAAAAATATAAAAAAATAAATAAAAAATAAATAAAATAAAAACAAATAAAAACTGATTATAAAAAGTGAAATATATTAGGGAATGATATTGCATGTAAATAGAATGATAATAATAATAATGAACAGTTGATCCAAATTTTTCATAACTGAACATTTCAGTGTTTCATTTTGGTGGTTTCAGTGTTTCAGTTTCATTTTAGTGGTTCGAACTTATATTTTTATATTATAAAATAAATTGTTTTAAGTATTTTAAAATATGAAAATATGTTGATGTATAAAGCTGTAATATGTACTTTGTAAATTTCATGTAGTGCTCTTTGAGCGGAGCATGATGAAAAATAAATGATAAAAAAAAAAAAAAAAAAACATACACCCACACACATGTACACACACACACACACACGTACACACCAACACACACATATTTAGACCATACGCTACAAAACCATATTTTCATACTCACCGGACCTTAAAGCGTGTATTTGTGTGTGAAAGTCTATTTCAAAATATCTGGCACTATGAACGCTTCCACCTGCCACCAGTGGGGAGAAGTAAAATTTTTTTTTAGCGATTAGTTCAAACTTGATATTCTAGTTTAGATACCATCATTGCATCATTGCTCCAAATTGATTTTCAAGGGGTTTTTGGTGGGGGGAACTGTATTGTTAAGCTTTCCATTAAAGTGTCAAACCAGTCAAATATACGGTTCTACGATCTATGTACTAAGCTACGTTAAAAGCATTCTTAGAATTCCAAATTTAAAAAAAAAATCGGTTGACCGGAAGTTTGACTTTACCGTATGTATTTTTTTGAGTGTTTTGTGGTGGGTCGTGTGGGGGGGGGGGGGTTCATGCGTAATATTTCATAAGAGAATCGTGAAATGATGTTTAATTTAAAATGTATATATATATATATATATATGAGAAAGAGCAGAATGTGTGTTTTTGTTTTTTGGTGGGGAGCGGGGACATTAATAGACATTTTCGAAAAAAATTGCATTTAATTGAATAAAATGAATACTACCTCTGAATTTAGCCAAACAGGTACACCCTGGTATATTTGGTATCCAAATTTTCTGCAGTGTCACAAACGCTCAGTTCTGATTACTTATTTTTTTTTGTGGCACAGATTTGACTCAAAAGGTTTTTTTTTTAATTTGATTGGAAAATTCGATGCATTTTGAGTTGTAGAATAGGTGAAATTATGTTTTCTTTGTAACCCAAATGAAGATGCAGACTGTTTTCATTTGTAACAAGTGCCCAATATTAAAAGACTTCAGGATAAAAAATATTTTAATAAAAATGAGCTTATTGCCAGAGAATTTAAAAATTGTTTAAGTGGTGAAAATTGGGTTGGCCTGGCTAATTATTGTAAATATGTATGGCAGTATAGTCATGAGTTAGTCCTAGAGTTCAACTATAACTAAGTCCAGTTGTTCCGTTTGAGGTAGAAAAAGGGCTGTCTTTCGTTTATTTTATTTTGTTCTTATTTTAAAAATGTGAGTTGGCAACTCCTGCGACAGTCATTCGACCAAGAATATAGTTTGTCTGTAATATTTTATTTTGCTATACAAGTGTAATTGTTCAAGTGGAAATAAAGACCCGTTATTATTATTATTAGTTGCAATAAAAATGATGATAAAAAATAATTAAAATAATATTTTTTTGCTCACTAGAAATTTAAAAATACTTTGTCCATTAAGTGATTCACCATTGCTTTGCCTTTATTAAAATTAAAGTGTGCATTAGAATCGACTGGCACCAGTTGGACCGAAAAATCATCTAACAAAAATGGTATTTGCACTTTTCTTTTTCCCCGGCTCAGAATGTTTAGTGCATCATTTGCTTTGACCTTATTGAAACCAGTGGCCATGGTAACTGACTAAATTGTTGTTAGCCATTAGTATGATGGACAATCGTATTTGTCAGAAATGGAACAAATTCCGTCTTTTTAGTCAATTTTATTTGTCTAGTCTGATATAAAGTACACAAAAAATAGATGACTAAGCAGTCCACCTTATAAGGGGTCGATACTATTAACATTTTTTTTTTAAATATATTTTTTAAAATAAATGACTTCTACTGAGTTGTCAAAATGCAACAATAAAAACCAATGAGTAAATCGTTGCCAAAAAAAAACATAATAATAATAATATAAAATAACGTAATTAACCAAAAATATAAATTCAAATAATTTATTTCCTGATATTATTCATATTTATTTATGTAATTTACAATTTTTATATTTTTCTTTATATTTCTTTTTCTTAAGGACATCCTTGCCTTCTTTTATTTTTTTAAAAAATTACTGGCAAATTTATTTTAAAATTCTTTTATAGAAAATTCGTCTTCTGTTCAAATATATTTACAAAGGATTGTTTTTTGTGGAGAAAGTAGTAAGAGAATTATTTGAGGAATCACTGTGCACGGTTGCTTGGGCAAAAAGCAACAGGAATTTTTATTTAGTTTCGAAACACAAGAAAAAAATTAAATAAAAAATTTTACAGTGGAAAAAAACAATTTTCTTTTTAGAAAAACTTAACAATATTAATAATTTCTTTTTTCCTTGTAATGTGCAAGAAACATGGCGACGAGTTAAGACTTATCAAGACTGTAGTTACCTTGAGCTGAAAGATATTCTGGACTATCTCTATGGGCCAACAGATGTGGAGGTTCACCGGCTGGGCCGCCTTGAGCTGCAAGGAAACCGCCCTGGTCACCAGACATTGATGGGAAATCTGGTCCAATGCTTCCAGGTTCTAAACCAGGACCTAAGATTTTAAACAAACAAACAAAAAATGCAATTTTTATTTTTTAATTAAAATTTTTTACAGCAGTATAATTACAAACAATCTGGTGTGAAACTCTCACACGACTTTCTTTTTCTCCTTTTAATAAAATTATATATAATAGTCACATTTTTTTTAAAATCAACTTTTACGTATTTGTCCTAACAAAGGCAGTGAGGGGTGGGGAATAAGTACCAACATGGTTTCTTCAACTGGGGGACAAGTAAACCTGAAGACACGAGCTTCAATGACGAAGCCACTTTCAGCTTTGCTTGGCCTGATTAAGAGGGCGAAGCTGAAGGATGTGCTAGAATCTTAGGGGATCCACACCAAACCTCTTACTGCAGGTCGCGGTGAAAGTGGCTCACCCTCCCCTATTGTCAATCTAATCTAATCTAAATACCAACCTACTAATCTTGGCAAATAGACAAGTGATGATTACACAATGGCCCAGTAGAGCACTCTAAAAACACTGAACTGAAGTTATCACTATCTGTGAAATTAGCATACCAAGTTTAAAAGAAAATCTTTATAGTCGTTTCCGAGTAAATTCCAAAAAAAAAATTCAAAAACCTATTTTGTAAAATTCGAACTTTCGATAAACGATTTTTTTTCCAAATTTGGAATTCATATCAATGCTTCTAAAGTGTATTAATATTATGTAGGTGGTAAAACCATATATTATATGGAAGTGGTACCTTAGAGGAAAGCAAAACGTTGTCGTTTTATTTCTCCAGAACTTCAAAAAATCAATTTTCTAGCGAAAATGTTTCAAATAAAAGTGATAGGCAATTATGTATATAGATAGTATACAGTGATAGGCAATTATGTATATAGATAGTATACAGTGATAGGCAATTACGTATATAGATAGTATACAGTGATAGGCAATTATGTATATAGATAGTATACAGTGATAGGCAATTATGTATATAGATAGTATACAGTGATAGGCAATTATGTATATAGATAGTATACAAAGTTTAAAAACCATAGCGTCTGATCTCTCCGGTTTTGAGTTGTGTTATACATAAAAAAACCACAAGTTTTTCTGACTCAGGGGACTTCAAAAATGTGTATTTACGGTAAAAACTTAATTTCAAAAATTTGACATGATCTCAATTATTACTTCCTCTTACCAGATTTAATAAAAGAAAGTAATTAATTATAAGTTTGAAAAAAAAAATTGTTGATTACATCTATGTAACTTGCTTGAAGAGAGTCATGTGAGTGTTGCACACCGTTCTCTTATTTGCGCCGAACACTTTATTATGCAAGCAATATTCTTTGGACAGCTGTACAGCTCTCTATAGACGTCAACTGCAAGTGACAACAACCACAACTGGCCATAAAACATAAACCTTTATGACAGGACGCTTCAAAAGATCATTGGAGCCCACACGTTCAACCGTCACTAAATGAGTACGTACAGAGAGTTGTCAAGCAAGACTCGGTGATTGGCGCTAAATCTTCTGGAGGACCGATCTACAACCTTTCGAACCGCAAACCAAACCACTTAAATGATCATAAGTAATTTGTGTTTTTTTTTTTTTTTTTATTATTTAATTTATGTATTTTTTTATTTTTGCAATCGTCTTTTATAATCATTCTTTAATTATATTGAAGATATAAAAAGGACTGTAGTAAAATCAAATAAAAAAAAAGCTAATGCTTAAAAAATCTTTATGAGTTGGGCACTTGTCAATCTAAAGAGAAAATATACGAAGAATCTATGCAGTAAACATTCCAAGTTTAAAGCGAATTGTTATAGTAGTACTCGAGAAAATTAAAAAAAAAAACTCAAAAATTTATTCTGTAAAGTCACCACTGTAGGCCAACCTGTTTTCACACCTGTTGTCTTCAGATGTGGAGCGGCAATTAGCGGGGTGCTAGGGGAACTTAACGTAATTGTTTCTCCAAAATTAGCCGAAAAAATGAATTATCCCGGGAAAATGTTACAAATAAAAGTGATAGGTATTTATGTGTATAGATAGTGTACAGTGATAGGTATTTATGTGTATAGAGTGTACAGTGATAGGTATTTATGGGTATAGATAGTGTACAGTGATAGGTATTTATGCGTATAGATAGTGTACAGTGATAGGTATTTATGTGTATAGATAGTGTACAACTGAAGGTCATTTATGGTTATAAGAAGTGTACATGATATGTATTTATAAGTGTTGATAGTGTCATGATAGGTATTTTCTGTGTATAGATAGTGTACCCGATAGTATGAGGTTATGAGAGTGTACAGTGATAGGTATTGATGGGTGATAGTGACAGTGATAGGTATTTATATGTGTATAGATAGTGTACAGAGGATAGGTAGTTGAGTTGTACTAGAGTGTACAGTGATAGCTTGTGTCATATTTATGTGTATAGATAGTATACAGTGATAGGTATTTCTGTGTATAGATAGTATACAGTGAGAGCTTTTTATGTGTAGTAGATAGTATACAGTCAGAGGTATTTATGTGTATAGATAGTATACAGTGATAGGTATTTATGTGTATAGATAGTATACAGTGAGAGGTATTTATGTGTATAGATAGTGTACAGTGATAGGTATTTATGTGTATAGATAGTGTACAGTGATAGGTATTTATGTGTATAGATAGTGTACAGTGATAGGTATTTATGTGTATAGATAGTGTACAGTGATAGGTATTTATGTCTATAGATAGTGTACAGTGATAGGTATTTATGTGTATAGATAGTGTACAGTGATAGGTATTTATGTGTATAGATAGTGTACAGAGATAGGTATTTATGTGTATAGATAGTGTAAGAAGTTAAAAGAAAATCTTAGCAACAGTTTTGGCAGGAAATTCGCAAAAACTGAAGAAACGTTTGTGTCAGTTGTGGTGGTAGTAGTGCCTAGACGGAATAACCAAGATTGAAAATCAGCAAGTTTGAATCAGGCTTTTGGACAAACCGCAGAATGGGGTTCGGGGCTGATGAAAATGTGACTATTATGATTAGGAACTCCGGAAATTTGGTGCCTATAACTTGGAATTTTTCTCACCTCAGCCCTGGCGTTTTTTTTAACGAGACAGGGCTGATATGGGCTGACTTACAGGGAGCACAATAAGCTCATTTGTGGCCTAAGCGTTGTACTACCCTAGGGAAGCCCCGAGTTGCAGATTAGATTAGGTGGTATAAATCATAAATTGTAAGGAATAGATAGTTTAGAGGGTAGATTAACGTTGCTGAGAACCTCCCCAAAAAAACACTATTTCTAGAAAAATGTTTTCTATGTGCTTTCTACGTGTGGCTTTTATGTGTGTAAAGAGTATACAAAGTTTCAAGAAAATCCATTGGATCCTTTTTCCAGTATATCGCAAAAAACAAGAAAAAAAAATATCCAGATAAGATGGATGGATTTTGAGAAGATGGCAATAGTTCCTTAGTATAGTGTGCATGCGTGACAAGTAAAAGCTGAAAGAAAATTCTGAAATAGAAGGGAAATCTCACCTGAAGGATTGAAGGCTTGCGGTGGTGGTGGACCGTGTGGATGATGTCCAGGGAAGAATTCATGGTGAAAACCTTGTGGCCCGGGATAACCAAATTCAAATTTAGCTTCAGAACCAAAATATGGGAAACCTGGTGGCGGATCGTCCAAACCACCAGGGCTCAGGTTCATTGGGAATCCACGCATCTTTCTAGATCCGCCAAAGAAAGGTCCTCTACCCATGGAGGTTAACTGCTTCAGTCGTCTTTCTTTGCTGCGCTTATTCTGAAACCAAACCTGTAAAAATAAAAATTAACAAGAAAAAGAAAAAATTAAATATATACAAATTTATCATTATTTCGTTACAGAAACGATATTCTAGGTGACTGATTCACACGACCTTCTCTTACAGCAGAAGCAACAACCTAACACTAAATTCTCATTAAAATTACAACGTATCCAATCTTTATACAAAATCGTTATATACGTTTTCTAGAAAATCCCCCCCCAAAACCCCAAAACCCTATTCTATTATAAGTTGCATTTCTGGTTAACAGATTTTCTTCAAAGCTGGAATTCTAGTAATACTTCTAATTCTATATTTCTAGTTGCTAGAAAGCATATACTCGTATTATAATGTAGTGGAGCTACCGTTACTGTGCCGCAGCACCTGCTGCAACATATTTTCCAGAAATCGCAAATAAATGAAAAAAAAAGATTCAGTTAAGTCGCACTTTCTGTCGATGAATTTTGCCTCAAAACTCTTCATGCCTACACGGTATTGGTATCTAAATGGATGTGAGACGGAGAAACAAATTAGAGAGAATGGGTTATAAGTTGAAATAAACTAGAATATATCACGTACATTGTATAATCAAATGAACTCAAAAACTGCAAAGATGTTGCAAGTATAATACAAGTTAGATAACGAGAGATAAGTCTGAGTGATGAGAAAGGTAGTAGAAGGTTGCTGAGCTCGTTGTTACCTGGTCGTAAACTGTTGTAAAAACTGTTCTCCTTGTAGGGGCTAGCTCGGCTGTATACAAGGTGTCCCATTTACGCGGGCCACTTACGAAATGCCTCTTAAACGAAGAAAGATATCAAAAAAGTGAACATACCGTTTGTTGAAGTATTTGCGCTCTAGTTTATGATGGTGTTAATGTTATTTGATTTCATTGCCGCCTTACACCAGAATTCGGTGGCTGAAAGTTACAATTTCCTTTTGACCCCCACTTTTTACTACTGTATTGAAAACTACAAAAAAATGAATAATAATTTCACTTCAATATTTCAAACCGCTGCCGAGATATCAACCATAAAGATAAATTTTCGCCGTTTTTTCCTATTTTTTTTGTGTTCATAAACTAAAATTAAAAGCGGATTTTCGTATTAATTGCTAATAAATAAGAGAGTTCAAAGGCTTGAAACCTAACAATACCATTTTAGAAACCATAAGGGCTTTAAAAAGCAGGTAAAACTCATTAAAACAAAAAATATTCCAGTTTATTTATAAAAATCTATAAAAAAATATTTCCTATTTATTCAAAATGACCTCGGCTTAACCGCTACAAGCGCACTCGCTGCCCAACAGATGAGTTTCTAACCGTATCAGTCGTCGGAATGCTAAGCAGGTTTGGATTATTTCGTCTCTAGGAATTCTGGTTGTTAGTTCCATAACATAATTTTTCTTTAAGGAGAGATGAGATGTTCAGTAGCCGCTGGATTGGGAGACCAGGGACGGTTTAAGCTGGCCTTCCAGATCGCCAGATTTAACCCTCTTGAATTTTGGAGATATCTCAAAAAAAAAAAAAAATTATGTCAGGGAACCAACAACTCCAGAAGCACTTAGAGAAGACTTAGTCCAAACCTGCTTAGCGATTCCGGCAGACATGATAACGGTTAGCAAATTCATCTATTGGGCAGCGACTGCGCTTATGTCGGTTAAGGCTTATGTCGGAGGTCATTTTGAATAAATAGGAATTTTTTTTTTTTTTATAGATTTTTGTAAATAAACTGGAATATTGTTTTGTTTTAATGATGTTTTACCTGATTTTTAAGTCCCTTATGGTTCTAAAATAGGTTTTAAGTGTTGTCAGCATTTGAACTCTTATTATTCGAAATTAATAAGAAAATCCGCTTTTAATTTTAGTTTATGAAACAAAAAAATAGGAAAAAAGCGGCGAAAATTTAATCTTTATGGTTGAATATCTCGGCAGCGGTTTGAAATATTGAAGTGAAATTAGTAAAAAGTGGGGGTCAAAAGGAAATCGCGACTTTCAATCACCGATTTCAGGTGTAAGGTGGCAATAAAATCAAATAACATTAACACCATCATAAACTAGAGCGAAAATACTTTAACAAATGTTATGTTCACTTTTTAGATAACTTGCTTCGTTTAAGAGTTATTTCAAAAGTGGCCCGTTTAAATGGGACACTCTGTGCATAAAGAGTCATCCAAACTAGTCTGGCCTAAGTAGCGAGTAACTAGATTGTCAAGTTTGTGTTTCTCTCTGCTTTTCGGATTCAATTACACTGTTTATACATACAAAGACACACACACAGACCATTCGCTAAAAACAATGTTATCATCCTTATACTGCAGCTTACAAGAGTTGTAATTAACAAATTCAATGAAACTCCTTGGTGTTTTTATCAGAGAAAGTCGTGAAAAACTGTTCATTAAAAAACGCACTTCCGGTTTCTTTGGAACTCGGAATTTTGGGCAATCTATTTATTTCTGATTAATTTTTGTTTGGATGGTAGAATTGTATAATCAACTATGATAGCACTTTAGTGGCAAGCGTAACCCCCATCCGTCGCCCTAAAAGCCCCCCTTAAATGACTTCACCCAGAGAAATGTTCCAAATAAAAGTTGTAGCTCTTTATATGTCTGTACACGTACTTGGTTTAAAGTAAAAATCTTTGAAGCCATATTGGAGAAAGTAGCAAAAAAAACTGAAAAACCAATAGAATGGAAAATAATTACACTTTAGTTCAATAATGTATAATTGTTATATTATTTATTATTACATTTCTTGCACCACATTCATATTGAAATTCATCATTTTTTGCCGGAAACTTGACCAAGCGTTTGCTATATATATATTTTTTCCCAATATTTGTATTTAATGACAGAGAACCAGTAATCTTCATTATGGCAGAAATATATATTCATCAGGTACTCTCATCCCCCCCCCAAATAACCTCAAAAACGTATTCTGTAAAATTGATTTCATTCGAAATTTGGAATTCCATCAATCCTTCTAATGTGTACTAAACATTATGTAGGTGGTGCAACCATATATTACACCAAAGTGGTACTTTACAGCAAAAGTATAGCGCTACACTTTCCGCTAGAAATCCTCCCCCCCCCCAAAAATCAATTTTCCCAGGAAAATGTTTCAATAAATGTGTGTAGATAGTATATATGAAGTTTAAAGAAGATTGTTGGAAACGTTTTCGAGAAAATCATGACGAATTAAAAAAAAAAAAAAAACTTTCATAAACTGGCACCTCCGGTTGATGGATTTTGCTCGAAATGTTCGTGTCCGATGCGGTGGTAATGCCTAAATGGAATACTAAGTTTAAACTTCTGCGTCCTTTATTTTTTGTTAAAACACGTACACACACACACACACATACATACATACAGACCATTCGCTAAAAACCTCCTTTTCTTTCAGTGTAAACAATGTTTATGTTTGGCCGTTGCTAATTAAACAAGCTATAAAATTAGTTGGCTGGGGCCAAAGAAGAAACTTTTTATTTTTTAAAAAAAGTTTATTCGACGTTCGGACACCTTGGGTGCCCTTCCTCAGGAACTACAAAACAAAAATATGGATATTAAGAACATTGTATGATAAAATTAAAACATATAACAATTTAACAATATTAAAAGATATGATACCTAGGAGATATGATATTAGGAACAATGGAGAGTTAAATGTTTGAGGAGGTTATTGTATGGTTGTAGAGTAAGGTATGCTTGCAAAGAAAACAGAGGGGAAATTTTTCCAAGTTGGGAAATGTGAAGCGTGGTAGAAATGAAAAACAATTCAATTAATAATTATAAGGGAAATAGGCCCCAACTCAAAAAAGCCCTCCCCCCTCCCACTAAATTACACATACCAACTTTCTACCTTTCCACTCATTTTCTAGTTTATTTATATTCATTTATTTCCCTTATTAATTAACCAATTGAGTTGTTTTTCATTTCTACCACTCTTCATATTTCCCAACTTGTAAATTTTCCCTTCTCTGTTTTCTTTGCAAGCGTACCTTACTTCCATAACCAAACAATAACCTCCTCCAACATTTAACTCTCCATTCTTCCTTAACAGGTATTATATCTTTCTAATATTGTTTAATTCTTATATGTTTTAATTTTATCATACAATTTTCTTTATATCCATATTTTTTGTTTTGTAGTTCCTGAGGAAGGACACCAATGGTGTCCGAAACGTCGAATAAACTTTTTTAAAAAATGAAAAGTTTCTTCTTTGGCCTCAGCCAACTAATTTTTCAGCTTCTTCCTTTTCTTTTGAATTCAGAGGACCCCCAACAATGAAAAGGAAGAAGGAACAATGAGAAGGAACAATGAAAGGGTGAAAACACTCAATTTCGAAAATTTGCAACTATCGCAATATTTTCTCTTACTAGGAGGTGTGAGAGAAAGAAAAAAATAGAAAATTGGAGGCGCCTGACTTGTCTATTTGTGTTCAGCAGCAGCCTGCCTGCAGTCCGACTGACGGTGCAGTATTGGTCGGTGCAAACACGCATGCCCCCACTTTGTCTGCCTAGGGCACCCCCCACCTGGTGCGCAGACCGTAATGGCGACCTCTGCTACCCTACCCAATGACGGCCGCAGCCCCTGTATATACATATATACACTCACACAGCACATAGTATTGCATTCACTGCCTTTTTAAAACACAAACACACCTACATACTACAAAATATATCGGCTTCCACATTCTGCCGCCCTATTCGGCCCTATAAATAATAAAATCTGCCTCCGGCTATGCACTATCATTATTACCTCATTCACTGCCCAAAATCCAAGTATAATCTTAATTTTCTCTTGCTACGGTAAAAGCACCTTCTGTATCATCTAAGCAAATCTTTGAAAGGCAGTTTGATCTACCCTAAAAACAGCCCCACTAAAACACTGCTTCCACCCCCACTAAAACACTGCCTCCACCCCCAATAAAATCAATGTTCCCAGAAAACTGTTTCCAATAAAAGTGATAGGCATGTATGAGTTTAGGTTGTACACAAAATTTAAAGAATATCGCAAAAATATAAACCGGAAGTAGCTAGAGAAACTTATCTAAAAAATGTTTACATTTAAGTCCAGAAACCAGCTCCATTAACATTGTAAAAACCCAAATAATTCAAGATTTTTATAACTGTGCAATTAACCATTCCGAGTTTCAAGAAAATCGGTATAGTAGTTTTTCCAGAAAACCGAAAATAGAGCTTATCTGCAATTATACAATAAATACAATATGCAAATGTGATGAATATTTTTTACATGACATGGAATTACATGTAAAACAAACATACCATTTATGGTGTTGAAATTAAAAAAAAAGGTCACGAGGCCATTGACGACGCATCAGACGTCGGGATGGGATTATTGGATAAGATTTGATTTGCAGGTTGTCGAAAACCAAAGGATTTATGGAATCTTTGATAATGGGATTTTATTAGATCGGACACAAATGGAATGGAGAGGTCATTGTATAAGGTTTGATTGGGCACATAATAAGAGATGCACTTATCATAGGTTTTCTTTTCTGCTTCTTGAACAAGTTCTGCTTGAGTCGGGTTATTACTTTCAAAACGGATGGTGAGATCTTTCAAAGATGTACGCTGCGTTGCTATCACTTGTCAAGGAAATAATATCGCCATATCTTGCTGATCCGTCGGTATCCACTGCATACACTGCTTCAAAATCACAAAATCCTTTTTGCTTCAACAGCTCCATTATCTTGAGTGTTTTGTCGACGTGGTGATGATTCAGGTGAGATGGGTGCCTGGACATGCAGGGATTGAGGGTAATGAGATAGCTTATCAACTGGCCAGGAGGAACGGGGCAAATACTCCGTTTTGTGGCCCAGAGCCTGTCCTAGGAATAACCATTGGAGCAGTGCGTGCAGATATTGGAGACTGGCTCTGAGGAGGGAGCCCAGGGGCTATACACAGTAAGAGGATGATACAAAAATGTGTGAAAAAGGAGGACAAAAGTAACCCGTAGCCTCAGTAGGAACCAGATTTCTCTGGTGACAGGGTTATTTACGGATCATGGTAGGCTCAGAAAGTATCTGTAAAAGTTGGGGCTAATAAGCTCGGAACCCTTGTGCAGACTGTGTCAGGAGGAGGAGGAGATGGCCCTTCCACCTGCTCTTTGATTGCGTAGCAATCACCAAATTGCGGTGAAATCTTGACGAAACCTTTAGCACATTGCGACCTGGGGGAAATAGTAACGCAAAAAGATCTAGGAGTGAAAAGCCCTTAAACTCCCTTATGGAGGGGAGGGCTCATCTGCTAGAAAATCGGGGATGGCACAATAAGCCTATGTTGGCTGCTAGCTGCGGTGCCGGTGTATAGCCCACCCGAACTGGAAATCTAATCTAATCTATCCTGTAACGACTGCACGAAGTGGGGTATAATTAATATTAAGTTTTAGCGCATCTTGAGGCCAGGCAGTCTTCTTTTTTTTAAAATGAATTTATTTAATTTGGGTTTATCCTTGAAATGGCAGACACCCTCGCACATTGCGACCAGGATTGTCTCTTGAATCTTTTTTATACGTGGTGAGTTATCAACATTGACTATAGCAATCCCCCAGGCGCGTGGTTCATTACCCTTGTCTCCGCTTGGTAGTCAAAAACAGCTGACATTGTTCTTCCTGGACATTTTTCAGCTTTTGACCAAGAGACAAATAATGTAAAGGGGATGAGGAGAGTATATGATTGCCGATATTATATTTGCAGGTAGACCGAGCATTGCCTTCACATTTCACCTGATTATAAAATATCCGGTACCCCTGGAGCAACGTCGAACTAAGTTTTGTCAACATAGCTGATTGAAGTGGGTACAGAAATCATGGGAAAATACGTACTGGTTTAAAAAGTGTTTAATTTTTAATCTGGTTTAAGTAGATTTTGAAGTTTTGCCACGATTTGTTTGTGAGAAATTTGCGCGGATATAGTTTGCATATTTTGGAAATTACTGGTATAATGTGGTTAGTTTTTTTTATTCCATGATGCACTTATTAAAAATAATGATAAATTTATGAAAGTAATAACTCCCATATAAGTAGTAATAAATTGTTCAGCTTTATATAAATGGTAAAAATACTTGGTGTAACTACATTAATTCTGTTTGGATTATTATGCAGGACATGTAATGCAATTATTTGTCATTATATTTGATTACCATCATTAAGGACCCGCTGGAGTTTGGAGAGCCACCGGTCCCAATTACACACGGCTAGATTTGCTCCAAATAGCATTTAACAACTATTCATAGACTAGAAAATTACGCTAGTTCTACGATAACAAGAAATAATTAACCAAAAATAAAAAAAATCTGGTGTGAAACACTCACACGGCTTTCTCTTCCTGCAGTTTACAGAGTTCTGATTTATCATATATTCATTTATACGAGTATTGCCTGGTTACAAATCTCACATATAAATGAAAAATTAGGAGTGGTAGATTGTCCCTGTTAGGTGCTATTTCAGTTTATTTACACAATTCTATCATCTAAATAATATTAATTAGAATTAAATATGTTGTTAAAATCCAGTTATTGAAAAGTATTTTTTCAGTTTTCTATTATTTTACTCTAAAACGTCTCCAAAGATTTTCTTTAAACTAAGTATGCGAACTACAACTTTTACTTGAAAAATTTCTACGGGTAAACTCATTTAAGGGGAAGTGGGTTTACGTTTCCCCACTAAAGTGCTATCATAGTTGATTATACCAATTCTATCATCCAAACAAAATTAATTAGAAATAAATAGATTGCCAAACTTCCGAGTTTCAAGAAAATTAGTAAACTGGAAGAGCGCTTTTACTGAACAGTTTTTTCAGTTTTCGACGAATTTCATTAAATTTGGTATACCAACTGTAAAATTTGTCAATTTTAATTTTGAGAACTGGAGTAAGAGAAAGTTGTGTGAGTGTTTCACACCAGGTTTTTTTTTAGTTTCCCCGATTTTCTCCACAAAAAACATAGACGAATTTCATTAAATTTTGATATACTAACTATAAAATTTTTCGCAGTATAAGAAACTTGTCTAAGTGTTCGGCTTTTTAACAATTTTCTTTAACCGCAGTTTATTGTCTACACATATAAAGAGCTACAAACTTTTATTTGAAACATTTCTTCGGCATCATTCATTTAAGGTGATTTCTGATAGAGGAGGCAAGATTATGTGTTCCTCTAAAGTGTGAATTTCAGTTTATCACACGAATTCTCTCATCTAAATAATATTAATTAGTATTAAATAGATTGTTGAAAATAATGAGTTTGAAAAATATCGGTAAACCGGAAATGCATTTTTTTTACTGAAGTTATTTTAGTTTTCTACGATTTTATCCAAAAAACACCGAAGGATTTCATTTAAGTTTGTTACACTAACTATGAATACCACCAAACTTCCGAAAAATTTAAAAACTTTCGAATATCTTCAAACGTACCGAAAAACTTAGTTATTATATTACATTTGGAGCATGTTTTTGATATGTGTTTGTGTGTCTGAGCTACAATTTATTGGGGATGTGTACAGAGTTCTGCGCCAGCAAACAAATTAGAAAAAATAAATAAATAAATATCATTTATGTAACAGCAACCAAGAGAGCAGAGAAAGAGAAACAAAATACCAGGTACTTTCTCGGACTGGAGTGGGAGAAACTATATAAATACAGCGACGGGACACAGATAAAGTATAGTTCAAATTAGTTCAGAAGATAGTTCACCAGTCACAACGTGTCATTACACCTTCCACTCTAAATCTACCATCTTTACTGTAAAGTCCAGGCAGTCAGTGAAACACATCATTATATTAGAGTGTTAACCAAGTCTTGTTAACTCATTAAACCAAACCAATTCTCTCCATCCAACTCATCCATTATATTGTAACAGCAACCCAGAGAGCAGAGAAAGAGAAACAAAATACCAGGCACTCTCTCGGACGGGAGTGAGGGAAACTATATAAATACAGCGACCGGACACAGAGAAAGTATCTAGTTTGCTACATATGTAGGTTGCTCTCTAGGTTGCTGTTACATTTCAAAATAAATAAAAAAATAAAAATACTAAAGAATTCTTTAACGCATCTTAATATTATTATATAGACGCTAGAATCGTATAATAATGGGGTAAACGTAACGTAGTCTGAAGACTGATGTGGACTGCCTATCCGCCCTTACCGAAGTGGGTGTTCGAAATAAGTTGACACTTGCCTAGGTGGCCGGGACATGCAGGGTTCCTTGGCAACGAAAGAGCGGACGCCCTGGCGAGGGAGGGCTTGAAGGATAACATTATAGGCCCCTAGCACTTCTGCGGGTTGCCAACAAGCCTGATTCCGTGCTTCTATCAAAGAATGGATAGAAGACCAGCTTCTCCAATGGTGGGAAAGAACATCAACGCAGATGCACGCTAAATTCTTTATTAAAACATATTTACCTAAATTTACCGGGGACCTAGTGAGCCATAGCCCAAGGGATTTAAGGCTTATAGTGGGCCTAATCCTATCCTTTTTTGTTGGAAGTGTATGGTTTTTGGAGGAGGAGGAGGAGTGTATGGTTTCCTCAGAAAAAGTCATTTTATTAAGATTAGTTTCTGCCAAATTAATATAAAATTGAAGACAAGACAAACATTTATAAAAATTATATGCTTTGAGGATTTGTCAGTAAAATGTGTGTAAGAGGAAGTGGTGTGAGTGTTGCTCACCAGGTTTCCGATTACTCGGAGTCAGTGAATGGACAGCGATCGCGGCATAAACTTTAAACTTCGTTATCCTTCATTGTAGATTAGATTAGATTCTAACGGGGGAATTAGCTCTTCAGCCTGCGCCACTGCGACACCCCATCGATCTTATTTGATTGTATTGCCGCCTTACACCTGAATTCGGTGATTGAAAGTTGCGATTTCCTTTTGACCCCCACTTTTTACTACTGTATTGGAAACTACTAAAAACATGAATAATAATGATGCCGTTAATTTCACTTCAATATTTCAAACCGTTGCCGAGATATTCAATCATAAAGATTAAATTTTCGTCGTTTTTTTTCTATTTCTTTGTTTCATAAACTAAAATTAAAAGCGGATTTTCTTATTAATTTCTAATAAATACGAGAGTTCAAATGCTGACAACACTTAATACCTATTTTAGAACCTTAGGGGACTTAAAAATCAGGTAAAACATCATTAATACAAAAACAATATTCCAGTTTATTTAGATATCCCCAAAGAAAGAATTCAAGAGGGGTTAAATCTGGCGATCTGGAGATGAGAATAGTGAATGAGATGTTCAGTAGCCAATGGATCGAGAGACAGGGACCGGTAAGCTGGCCTTCCAGATCGCCAGATTCAACACCTCTTGAATTTTCTCTTTGGGGATATCTCAAAGAAAAAATTTATGTCAGAGAACCAACAACTCCAGAAGCACTTAGAGAAGACTTAATCCAAACCTGCTAGCAATGCCGACAGACATGATACGGTTAGCAACTTCATTTGTTGGGTAGCGACTGCGTTTGTGCCGGTTAAGCCGAGGAAGTCATTTTGAATAAATAGGTATTATTTTTGTAAATATGCTGGAATACTGTTTTGTTTTAATGATGTTTTACCTGATTTTTAAGTCCCTTATGGTTCTAAAATAGGTTTGAAGTGTTTCAGCATTTGAAATCTCTTATTTATTAGAAATTAATAAGGAAATCCGCTTTTAATTTTAGTTTATGAAACAAAGAAATAGGAAAAAAAATTAATCTTAATGATTGAATATCTCGGCAACGGTTTGAAATATTGAAGTGAAAATTAACGGCATTTTTCTTCATGTTTTTAGTAGTTTTCAATACAGTAGTTAAAAGTGGGGGTCAAAAGGAAATCGCCACTTTCAATCACCGATTTCTCACGTGTAAGGCGGCAATAAAATCAAATAACATTAACACCATCATAAACTAGAGCGCCAATACTTCAACAATCGATATGTTCACTTTTTTGATATCTTTCTTCGTTTAAGAGTTATTTCAAAAGTGGCCCGTTTAAATGGAACACCCTGTATATTAAAAGCGTTGATAGAATTCCAAATTTGAAGAAAATCAGTTCAGCGGAAGTGCGACTTTACAGAGTTCATTTTTAAAATTTTGTATTTGTACCACTCCCAATCCCTTGTGAATTTTGAATTTATGAGTGTTCTTAATAGATCGCAAATTGTAAAGATATTACGCGATAGTAACCCTTCTGTTGGCGGCAATTTAATCTAGCTGCGTAGACGTCTAGAAAAATATAATCTTTCCCCAAGTAATTCATTCATTTCAAAAATGTGTAAGGTAAATGGACAAGATATGGGCATCGACGCCGCTGTAGAATATTTACTTGCTCAGCAACAATTAGCCAATCCTCCTGCCACCCCCAGCAATTAATTAACCTGCTAGGCCCTTAATAAATTTACAATTAATAAATAGTTTACCCACCTTCGATGGCGAAAATTCAGCCAGTGTGTCCGATTTCCTAGACCAAATTAGCCATTGTGCTAGGCTTTCTGGCTAGGACGAGGCTGCAAATTAGAAATACTAGCACTTAGGCTCTCAGGTTCTGCAAAAATATTTTATGATACGCAGAAAGCCGAATTACAACGCCAGGGTACAATTATAACGTATCCTCTAATTTCAGTGCGACTTCTAGCCCGATTTCGTAAGGAGAAAACCCCTCTAGTCCTCTTACAACAGATGACTAATATTCATCTCTACCCACAGAGTCTCCTGAAACCTTCGCGGATAGAATTAGACACATCTAGTCCGCCATTAGTTTAAAAGCTCAAGCTAATCCACTCGAGGCCTTACATTCTATTTTAGACAAACTGGCCACTGATGCGTTCCTGAAGTCACTTCCTCAACCGCTTCGTAATGAGGTAAGAACAAAGCTACCTCAAAAATTAGACGAAGCACTTTCTTATGCCAATGCCCTAAAAGAAGTACAGGCTTCGGAAACAAACCCTACAGTTTTCGCAGTCACCTCGAAAACTTCTAATCCTCGCACACCCTCATCTCCATGTCGTTTCTGCGGACAAATGCATTTCCATGCAGAATGCCCGCATCGAATTACAAATCAGAAACCATCATTAAAACCTACTACCACTCGAAGAGTTTTTAATGTATTAAAGAATAGGGCCTGCCGCCATTGTTCCGGTCCACATTTTGACGTGGACTGCACAAATAAATTCGACCAAAAACCCGCACAAACTTTGGCGAAATGCCTAACAATTTTAATATTCCTAAAACTTTTAATCGCAGAGTATATAGTAATAATCGCTATAATAATAATAATCAATATTATAGTAATAATAATGATAATCCTCAGTTAATAATTCAAATGATTCACGATTTAACTCTTATCCAGGTAGACCCCAATATAATCATAATAATAATGGTAACGAAACTAGTAATAACCTCTAAAGTAGGCCCATTTGCCAATTTTGTTCAAAATTTGGACATACGGCTTGTAATTGTTTCCAAATACAGCCCAAAACGAGTTAGCCCTCAGTCGCTTTCTCGAAAACCTGATATTATGACCATTGCTATCATACCTGCTTCCATCAGTCCTGACTAACCAGTAATACCTAATTATGGCATCACGTCCCTTCATTTGCATGCGGACAATGCCAAAAATTCCAATTTTTCTGGCGAATTCATAGTTTCGCAATTAAAAGGCAATTTTCAATTAATACTTGGTCGAGATGTCCTTGCATTAAACAGGGCAATCATTAATTTGCGCACACGTATCTAACACTTAATAAATTCAGCATTCAATTTTCACATAGCACTGAAACGCACCAAATTAATAATAATCGCTAGGTTCACTAAAAACTCTGCAACTAGCCACAAAATTTCAGTGCCACCTCGCGCACACAATACATAACAACAATACATTGAATCTCTTGAAATTATTCTCAATCTATCACACTTCTTAACTCTACATACTACACCACATGTAAATGTTATATGTAAGAATTTTGTTAGTCTTAAGAACAAAAATGTGTAAAGTGTATTGATATATTTACTTTAGTTGTTGCAATTATGGACTTTTTTTTTTTTTTTTTTGGTTGGCGCATCGACTTCAGTGGTCATTAGCGCCATTACAATTGTAATAGGGGGGAACGGGATAGGGGAAGGGATTACAGATCACACTTAGTTAAATCAAAATAATACAACTATGTATTTAGTTAAATAAACAAGATTACTTTTTAAGACACAATCTATATTACAAATTAAGGAAATTATTCTCTGCCTCCTGTGCCACTCCAACCTCCGCAAACGGGTCGCGCCGCCTATCGCTCCTGGTAGGGTAACAACGCTGAAAAACTCCTTCAAGTTCTCTCGCCCACACTATAGGCCGAACTGGTGCACAGCTGGCTAGACGCCAGGCTCCACTACGTTCGGGCGTCTTCGACTACTTCCGGCCGGCCTAGCCGACAGCGTCTACTCACACAGCTTCCCCCTTTTCAAAAGTGGAGATCCATTCCTGAGAGCTCCATTTTTCTCACCTCCCTTCTAGTCTTATCCAGGCTGGGACTCGCCTCATCGAAAGCCGCCGGGATTCCGTGAATGTACTGTCGATGGCGGTGCTCTTACTGCTCCTTCGCTCCTCAGGTTAGTTTAAAATGGCTGGCCTCTCTAGCTTAACTGCTGTCGGTGTGGAGGGAACTGCGCTAGCTTCTCTGGCAACTCCTCCTCCCTTCCTTCTCCTTGGGTCTTAACATACCCTGGCCCCTATCCTGTGTGGGATCTTACAGACTTTATTACTTACCTCAGAGCATCCCCACGCTGCCACCCCCCCGGCGAAGAGGGCACGCTTCAACGTCCGCCAACAGGCCGGGATGGCTGAGGAGTATTTTAGAGCACACAGGACTAAACAAACATTCACTCTTTCATTAGACAGCTGCATTCACTTCCCGAAGGATTGTTAACCACCTTCTTCCAGACATAAACGAGATGTACATGTATATAAATTTCCCCCACCTCCTCCACCATACCTCCTTGAACGATGGTAGCATCAGGATTATCACACGGACTCTTTTCTACCGGGACTATGGCATCGGACCCTCGGTCGGGTATTCACCCCGTCCCGCATCTCCTGGGTCTCAGGGACCTCCCCAAATCCTGCTCCCCGGCTTCCTTGTTCTTCGTGGGCCCGGCTCCTTAGCCGGTAGGGGGTTCTCTCTACTGCCTCAGCTTCTGTCTGATCCCAATCGTTTACGCCCGGATCCCAGATAGAGGGCTCGGGACCCTCGCTGTCGTCCAGAGAGTCCGTAGAAGAGTGGGATCGCTCGGTGGTGGAATCGCGCCCTGGCCAGTCGTCCGCTTCATCATCATCTGATGACATTCTCCCTCTTATGGGCTGATCACTGACTCCTCCCGATGTCCCAGCATCTTCGGAGTACTCACCTTCGCGGGGGGCCCGTATCTTCCTCTCCGTCACCGAGGTGCCGGCTCGCTCGTACGCGGGTTTCAGCCGATTAACATGTACGACCACAGTGCCCCCTCTTGCTAGTGCAATTCGGTAATTAACCGGGGAAGTCGCTGCGAGTATTGTATGCGGTCCGGTCCAGGGGCGTCTAAATTTTCGGGAGTGGCCTGCCGGTACTGCTGGTTCGAACAGGTACACTTTGTCACCTCCTTCGAAGGTTTTTACCTTCTTCCCCTTGTCATGCTGGTGGGCTCTTTGCCTCCTCGTCCTTGCATCTGTTGCCCTCGTCTCCCTATAGGCCTCCCTTAATTTTCGTTCCAGTGACCGGACAAAGTCTATGGTACTGTGAGCCCCCTCCCTAGCTTCGAGTTGGCCCTCCCCACGCCCTTTCGGACTGGTGCCTAAAACCAGTGCCTTAGACAACTGCTTCAAGTTCTCTCGCCCACACTATAGGCCGAACTGGTGCACAGCTGGCCAGACGCCAGGCTCCACTACGTTCGGGCGTCTTCGACTACTTCCGGCCGGCCTAGCCGACAGCGTCTACTCACACAATTATTTTAGTTTCATGATCTGAGATAGTGCTAATCCCGCAACATCCATCACAGCTTCTCAAGGAAGGTGTGAGGAGCCCGAGAGAGATAAAATTAGCATTGATTCTCCAACACAAAAACCATCGAAACCTGTCGATGGGTAAGGATATATCAGCCGTGTATAAGTATAAGTACCATCTCTTCTGTACCTGGCTCCTGTAGGGTGGAGTAAAAAGTACTGAACTTTACACACCCCTTCTTACAATTGTGGATTGCAAATATTCACTTATGAATGAAGTATTTTATGCGATGTTTATCCTTATTCCTATACGTCAATATAACCTATTATTTATAAGAAGGCTATTTTTCAAAATAGAAAAAGGTGAAGTTAGGGTATTTCTATAGATTTCTCTCCACCTTCTTAAGGCAAAACTAATATTACTTATAAACTATAAACTCTATATTGGGGGTGAAGTACTTTTATAAATATTCCTTACACCCCCTGATAAAATATTAACCTAGACATTCACACCAACTTTCTCGCTAATAAATACATTCACTGTCCACTCATGCTTAGCCTAAATACTCTCACACTGACTTTCTTTTCAATACATTCATGCCTTCTCATTCATGGGGACAGTACTTGATATTCCTCCCCCTTCAACCGAAATCCCAGACTAACTAATCTAAATCTTATGATAAAAATTAATGTTCTTTAAGTACGAAAATAGCCTTCCTATAAACGGAGAACACTCTTTTAATGTTGCACGTAAGTCATTTGACAAGCCTGCTCGTTCTCTATATTCCCACAGTGCTTGACACCCTTCCAATATATGTGCCATTGATAACCTTTCTCGACATAACCTGCACATTGGTCTCCTTCCACCTATTAAGAGATGCCCATGGGTCTCACGTGTATGCCCAATACGCATTTTTGTTAATATTACTGCCTCTTTCCGCGGAAGATTCTCTACTTTCGCTTTATTTACAAATGGTTGTATTTCTTGCAATTTTTCGTTTGTACAACTCCATTAGTGCTGCCATTTTCTTAACATCATTTGCCTTACATAAATTTGTATGTCACTGGGCCGCACATGTATGTTTTCATCCGAGCTATTAGAAGCGGCTCGTTTAGCCGCTTTATCAGCGCGTTCGTTACCCGCCACCCCAATATGGCTTGGTACCCAAGTAAAAATCACTCGTTGTCCATGCGTTCTTAATTCAATTAGCAGGTTATACGCTTTCCTTATCAATGGGTCTTGGGAGAATACATCTCGGAGGGCTGTAAGGGTGCTTGATGAGTCCGTTAAGATCATTACTTTCCTATAATTCTCATTTATTGATAGTTGCAGGGCCTGACAGATAGCGTATAGTTCCGCAGTGTATACTGTAGAGTAGTAGGGGAGTGTCCACATCTGTGTGACCCCATCAGTGTATATGGCGCTTCCTACACCACCGTCTATCTTTGATCCATCAGTAAATATAGGTCTGTAATCTTCGTGCTTGTTCAAAATTTCCAATAATTTCTGTCTGTAGACAGGGGGAGGGGTTTTTTCTTTCTTATGTATAGCGAGACCCATGTGGACGCAAGGGGGGGGAGAATTTGCCACGGTGGAAAGAGCGCTAAACTCCATTCTTCCACTGGTCCAAATTGTATTCTTTCTGCTTCCATTAATTCTCTGCTTGTGACCCCTAGAGGCCGCGTTCGCGTCCTTTGCTGATGAAAATCATTGTGGTTTGTGTTTTCGAATATGATTGTGTGCATGGGGTGCCTAGGTTTTCCCCATATTCTAGCGGCATAGGTTAAGGTTATTTGTTCTCGCCTTACTTTAGGCGGTAGCATACCCGATTCTACGATCGTACATACAAGCTCTGCAGTGGGCTAGTTTGGAAGGCGCCTGTTATTATTCTAAGGCCTTCATGATACACTTTAACTAATATAAGCAGGCGTGACTTACGTGCAGAATTGTAAATTGGAGCACCATATTCTAACTTTGGGAGGGTTATTGTCATAAATATTCTTTTAAGAATTTCTCTTTCCATTCCCCATTTATAACTCCCAAGGAATTTCAGCAGATTAAGAGTTCTCTTAGCTTTAATGTAGGTACATTTATATGTTCTTGCCATGAGAGTCGGTCGTCGAAGATAAGACCTAGAAAACGAACGCTTTCTTTGTACTCAATTGGTGTACCTTCTAAGTGTAGTGTTGGAGATCTGTGTTCATGTCTTAGTCTACAGAAATGTAGACACACGGTCTTTGATCTAGAAAATTTGAATCCTTTCCTTGAGGTTTCAGCAACCACTTTGTCTATGGTGTTTTGAAGAGTTACCGCAATTTCATTACAGATGCTGGCTGTAAAGTCCCCTTGCTTCCAAATGATGAACTAATCTATAATTCACCATGGACTCGAGGACCTTACTCAAGCAAGCAGTTAAAGAAATCGGTCTATAGCTCGAGGGGTTGCTGGTGTCCTTACCTTCCTTCGGAATCGGAATGACGATTGCTTCCCGCCAACCGTCAGGATACTGACTAGTTTCCCACATTTGATTGTAAAGTCGAAGGAGTTATTCTTTTCCGGCATAATTTAGATTTTTGATCATTATATATGAAATGCCATCTTTTCCGGGTACAGAATTCCTAGTTTTATTCCAGTTCATTCATGGTTAGCGGAATATTATAGTCCTCAACAGTTGTGGTACTAAAATTGAGTGGCTGTTGTTCAAAAGTTCTTTTCCTTATGAGGAATTCGTTAGAGAAAGTTTGTGAACTAGAAACCTGTGCGAAGTAATTTGCAAGCAACTTAGTCACTTCTTCTGTTTTGGTGATAACGGCACCATTTATTTTAAGGATTGGAATTTCCAAAGGTCTTCGGTTGCTAGAAAGAGTTTTTATTTTGTTCCACACTTCCTTTAGTGGGTCGATGAGGTAATCGTTGAGACATATGAAGTGAGTGTTGCATTCTTGGATGTTCTAATTATATATCTTTCTTTGGCTCTCAGCTTTTTAAAATTGATAAAGTTTTCTTCTGTTGGGTACCTCTTAAATCTGTTGAAAGCCTACTTTTTCGCTTTATTAGCCGCTTTGCACTCTGGGGTCCACTAGGGGACGGGAGGCCTTGAGATCTTCCCTCCGACTTTTGGAATGGTACCTTCTGTGGCATTTATTATAGCGTCGGTAAACTTATTTGTGTCAAGTGTGACATTCCCAGTGAGTTGGGGTGTTACCACTTTTGCAGAGAAAGCAGCCCAATCCGCATTTTTGGTATCATATCTTCTTGGTATACTACATAATGACCTACAGACAGATGTTCTCACCAATATTGGATAGTGATCACTATGATATAACTCTTCAAGGATGGTCCATTCTAGATTGATAGTTATAGAGGGAGATGCTACACACAGATCAATCGCACTAAATGAGCCTGAATGCTCGCTTAAGTGTGTAGCAGTACCGTAATTAAGAATTATTAAATTTGCATTGTCGAATATTTCTTCAAGGGCTCTACCTCTTGCATCAGTAGCATTTGAACCCCATACAGAATTGTGGGAATTGAAGTCTCCCATCAATATGATTGGTGCAGGAAGTTGTGAGAGCAACTGCTCCATGTCACGTCTTCTCCAAGAAATATCAGGCAAGTAAATGTTCGCCAGAGTGACCTGTAACGGTACTTCTAAGCGTACAGCAACAGCTTGTAGGTTGCTATTTAGTGATAGCTGTTTACATTGGATATTTTCACGTATCCCGATAGCCACACCACCGTGTGCTCTTCCTCCGGGGGCTGGGTATAGCTCCTTGCTGTAAGTTCTATAATCTGATATCATTGGAGGATAACCAGGGCGTAATTTTGTTTCTTGGAGGCATATTCCGAAGGGACGATGTTCTGTTATAATTCTTCGCAGACCTTCTAAATGACTAATAAAACCCCGCATATTCCATTGAATAATGGATTCAATCATAGTTTTGTATCAAAGTAAGGGGTAGTGGTATTAACAAAGAAATGAAGATATTGATAATGAGCTCCTCTCATATTACCACAAAATTGTAAACATACGCCGATGTTTTGACTTAAAAATATTATATTTTGTACAGTATTATTTACATATATACATATATACATATATACATATATACATATATACAAGAAAGACAACGGTTTAAACAAACCGTTTACTTGCGTGTAAACAAACTACTTGAATACAAGTATACAATATAAATACATAAAGTGATAAAATACATATACGTTAAAATTATGTACAATCTGCCCCACTGTCGCGGGATTTTCCTTTGGGTCTTCCTCTTGTTCTTTGTGGAACAGGATAGTCAGAGGTGGATTCTCCTTCTGACTCAGAGATATTAACTAATGTCGCCTTTTTTGAGCGTGGTGATCGGCGGTTTGCCATAACAGTGTTATCACTAGGTTTCTTTCTGTTCCGTCCAGGGGAACTGCGTGAAGGACCAACCTTCATCCAAGGATCCCCAGTTTGTACAGATGGAGGTGGTTCTATCTTAGTGACACCCTCCATATGTAGGCAGGGTGTATTGTTTGATAGCCTTGCGACTACCTCCGCCCTGAGATGGGCGTTTGGTTTAATGTGTGGGATTTCTCCCACTTTCACAATTTGATCCCTTAAATCCGGGAATGGGGTTTGAATGATTTTATCTAGGCTAGCTTTTTCTTGTCCAGCAGTAAATGTGAAAATTTGTGTTTTCGCCTTCTCTGCGAAAGGTGGTCTGTGGCATAACATAGGCTTTTGATTCTACTATCTCCCTTGCCTCATTGTATTGTAGCTGTTGCAAAGTCTTTACCCTTTGTATTTCCTTTTCTTTGATGAAAACCGGACATACGGCTGCTTTAGCATTGTGATTTCCTTCACAGTTAGGGCACTTAATTGGGGGGACGCATTCTCCTTCGTGGGTCTTTTGACCACACACACAAACTGGTTCTGCTGCCTTGCACCTGTTCGAAGTGTGTCCGTACTTTTGGCAATTGAAACATCGCATAGGCGATGGTATATATGGTCGGACTTTCAAATTATAAAATGCCGCGTCAATAGAAACTGGTGGTCTCGGTCTGTCGAAGGTAAGGACAAGAGAGGCTGTATCTATTAGAGTTTCGCCTTGTCGTCTCTTGATTCTTCTTACCTCAACAACTCCTTGATCAGCCAAACCTTCCTTAATATCCTCTATGGTGCTGTGTAGAAAATCTCTACAGGTGATGACACCTAGTGAGGAATTAAGTCGTTTATGTGGACTTACTTCAACCTCTATTTCACCAATTGATTTTATATTTTTTATTATCTCTGCTTGAGCATATGTTTCAGCCTCCACACATATAGAGCCGTCTGCTAGCTTTTTGACACTCTTCGCTTTTCCCATTATACTTTGCATACATTTGTTTAACTTAAAGGAGCAGCTGGCAGAGAAATTACCCTCTTTCTTCCTTATAAGAAAGTATCATGCCCAATTGTCCTCCTCTAAATCAATGAACAATCTGTTGTCCTTCGCAGTGACTTTGTTATTGCTCTTTACTTTCTTCCGTGGAGGAGAAAGTGGAGCAAAAGGTTCCAATGTAATTGCGGCTCTTTGGCCGCAGAAATTACATTTTTATTCATGATGTCCTTTTCCATGCCTTGGTCTTTAGCCTCAATCGTTCCAGGAAGTATGGTAGGAAACTGAGCAACACTCAGGGGTTCAGGGTGAGGAAATTGGGAGTTATGGGATGGTTGATTAGGGTTAATAAGGGTAAGGGATTGGGTTACTAGGTTGTTGTTTGGGCCTTGCCCAGAGAAAGTAGTTTTAATATCCATCATAGGGTATCAAAAGAATTCGTCGTGGCACGTGGTCCCGCCTCCACGGACGCTCAAATGGACCCGGTTACTCTCCGAGCAGACCATCACACCACGATATAGTCCGGTGCCAGGGATGACGACGTTCCGACACCCAAGAATCGACCCGCGCCCCCATGGCCCCCTTCCTGACCCTAGGAACCCACCTGAGGCGGAGTTCCCTAGCCTTCCTGGGGTCGGGCTATCCCCCAGGTAGGGCTCTCGGGTGAAGCCGAGGCCAAAGACATGTGTTGGGATTGGACGCCCGCAGGTCGTCGTCTCCCTCAATGCCCAGGACCCTCTTTTCCACCCTAGCCCCAAAGCCTCGTGCCGGCAAGCACGAGGGAGAGGTATTTATACTCTGAACTCTCAACGAGTGCGTGTCTTTGTTCATGCAGTGTGTGTAGTCGTCTGTGGAGTGTCGAGTGTTCAGGTGTATGTGGGTGTGTGTGGAGGGGAGCTCGAGTTTGCCTGTGGGATCGCTAGGCCCAAGTAGCTGCACACATCAACTACCTCTGCAGGCCCTATGTGTACTGTGTGAATGTTAGGAGGTATCAGTGTAAGTGTTGTGAGTGTTGTTAGACTGGGATACCCGCAGGGACGCCAAGATTCTAAACAATATTAATTTGAATTAAATATGTTGTTGAAATTCTGAGTTTGAAAAAAATCAGATTACCGGGAAATGCGTTTTTACTAGGAAGTATATTTCATTTTCTGCTCCTCTCTTTAAAATGACTCCAACTATTTTCTGAAACTGGGTTATGTGAACTAGACATATTAAAAGTTACAACTTTTTTTTTGTAACACTTATTTTATTTATTTTTTTTTATTTATTTTATTTATTTGCCTGGAGACATTTTTATAATATAAAAGGCTCGTCAATATAATGTCAACAAAATAACAAATTCCAATAACAAGAATAAAATGAACTTTACACTAATTATCATAAAAACGAACTTAATACATTCAGTCCACTTCACATCACATGAAATTGTTCATCACTCCACTTTGTGTTCAAGAAATCTTTAATATCATAAAAGCAATTTTTTATTAAAAATTCGCTAACTGATTGCTTGAAGTGTTTCTCACTTAACTGTCTAATTCTTGAAGGAATTTTGTTAAATATTTTCACCGATATAACACTGGAATGGAAGTCAGACATCACAAGTCTCTTATAAGGTACGCATAAGTCCTCTTTATTACGTAAATTATGAGTATGTTTATCACCTCTAACATCTAATAACATGTCTTTTTTCTTTTTTAGTGAATGTTTGAAAATGAAAACCGAGGGTAATGTCATTATACGTAACTCTAAAGGTAATTCTAAAGGTAAAGTCATTTAAAAGGGGTTTTTGGGAGAAGGGCGTTGTTATGTTTTTCTCTAAAGTTCTATGATAGTTGATCCAAACAGAATTAATTAGAAATGAATAGATTGCTAAAAAAATTCCAAGTTTCAAGAAAAATTGGGAAACCGGAAGTGCTTTTTCTAGTGAACAATTTTTTCCGTTTTTTTTTTTTTTTTGCGATTTTTTCCAATAAAACACCTACGAATTTCATGGAATTTGGTACAATTACTATAAAATTTGTCAATTACAATCTTGAAAACTGGAGTAAGAGAAAGTTGTGTGTGTGTGTGTGTGTATCATGCTAGATTTTGTTTTAATTATTTCTCTACGTAATGATAGACCAAAGTAATATATTTTTATTTTCTTGTCAACTCCAACGATATTCCTTAAATGTGGTATATCATCTAATAATAAAAAGCGCTATAATTTTTATTTGGAGTGTTTTTCCAGGAAATTCATCATGAGGTGCTCTTGGGGAAGTGTAATGTTAGAGAGACTATAAAGTGCCATTCCAGATTTTTATATAATAATAATAATATGAATATAATATGTAATTCCGAGTCTGAAAAAACTTCAGTAATTTTCGATTATATGTGAAATTTGTATCTAGATAATAAACTTATAACTAAATAAATAAATAAATCAGAACTATGCGAATTGCTACAGAAGAAAGTCAAGTGAGTGTTTCACATCAGATTTTTTTTTAGTTTGTACTTATCACACTCTTCTGACCCACATACTCTTCATAGATTACGAAAAGGCGTTCGACAATGTGAACAGGAATAAACTATAGAAGTTAATGTACAAAAAAGGGATACCGGTCATCTTGTGAAAGTGATTAGACGTTTTTATGACTAAACCACTTTTGTGGTAGGCAATTATAAGCAAATGACGCCTATTCTGACAAACAAGGGAGTACGACAAGGTTGCCCTTTGTCACCAACACTCTTTAACCTGTATGTAGACGACTTTATACAAAATTGGCAAGCGAACCTGCAGCATGACTTCATCTGTAGTGATCAACTCATAAATTGCTATTTGCGTACGACCAAGTATTGATTTCGGGACAGTGAGCATCGCATACAAAAAGCCGCGCATCAGCTGCAGACACTCGGTAGAGCATATAATTTAAGCATTTCCTCCACTAAAACGAAGGTAATGGCTTTTCTGTGGTGCCTATCCCATTCGATCAGAAATAGTCATAAATAATAGGGTGGTCGAGCAAGTAGATATATTTAGCTATTTAGGCTGCAGTGTATCCTATATTAGGGATGTTGCCGACATCCAGGAAAAGCTTCGTCTCTTTCAAGCCATGTACGGAACTATAAGGCGCTCCTTAGGTAAAAACGCGACCAAAGAAACTCAGTTGAAGTTTTATAAAGTAATGGCCTTTCCAAGCATTTTATTTGGATCAGAAACTTGGATCCTTACCCAGAGCTCTTCGGCAAAGGATTGAGAGTGCGGAGATGCGATTCCTTAGATCGGTCGCAGATTACTCTCTGTTAGACCACCGCAGGAACGAAGAAATAAGGAAAGAATTGCAGTTGGTGGCCCTCATTGGAGAGGTGAACAATCGTCGGAAGCAATGGTATGCACACCTGGGAAGGATGAACACTAGTCGGGTACCTGTAAAAATGTGGTATTACTGTCCTCATGGACGGAGAAGTGTGAGTCGTCCACGCATTAGATGGAATGACCATTGATTTTTTGTTTTACAATTCATTTATTTATTTATTTATTTAATTTATTTATTATATTTTTGTTATCCAGTTGAAATGCTGATGTGTTTGGTTGTTGTAAATGTGGAAAGTGATAGTAACTTAGTTATTAATTGTTATCCCTACTTTGTCGACAAAGATTTGCCTACTTGAGCAACCTATTATAATTAAAATACCTTAAAGTTATAAGATAAGATAACTTTTGACGATTTGGAGACGGAACAGGCCAACTGGCCTAATCCTTGAAGATGATGATGATGACTTATCACACTCTGACTCTCTCTCTCTCTCTCTCTCTCGCGGCAAGTTCTTGTTTGAAAAATTAAGCATTGGTTTTGAATTGAACTGAATATTATTGTTTACTAAATGAAAGGTATATTTAAAAAAATTATATTATTGATTGATCTATAGAAATGAAATTTAGTAATGGAACATTAACCTAGAAACAAAAAAATCTGTTACATTCATTTTTTGCTCAATAGTAGAAAATAACTTTAAACGTTCGGATAAAGAAAAAGAAAAAAATATCTAGGAGAAAGTAAGAAGATAAAAGTGTTAAAAAAAGGAACAATAACAATATATCCAACATAAAATAGTTTAATGTATTTTAAATCTGTTGGCATTTATCCCACACATTTGCTGTAGACTATTGAAATGTTACATTCTAAGGACCGCTGCGGAACACATTAAACACTGAACATTAGCTTTACCTAATTGCCAATAAATAAAAAAAAAACCTTAGTATTTTTAAAAATCTCATAAAGTTTATGGTTATATCCTAAGAGAAATTAATTTCATGATAATATAGTAAGAATTATAAAAAAAAAAAAATCCAATAAAGAAAAATTTGTCTTCAGGGTTTCTCAAATTATATCATACGACCTATTAAATTCATACACAAATTTGCCTAAATTAATTTATATTGAAAAGTTCATTAAGACTTTTGAATACAAAACTTTTAATGCTCCATAATGCCCATTGTCGGATCCCTTTGAAATTCCTAATTGATCAGCAATTTTCCATTTTGTAAGTTACGCCATTCTCAATCACTGACATTGCACACATACACAGTATACACCGATGCTAATACCAAATAACCTCATTCTCTTCTTAATCGTTTCCTCACTAGCATCACAGTCCTGAAATCTAATCACA